>JAPUUL010000337.1:0-20590 GCA_029590625.1 Lasiodiplodia mahajangana
CGGCGTATTCCGGACTAGAGGCCCCGAAGCTGGTGGTTTTAGAGTCGACGAGGTAAGTTGAGTGTTGGGGGTTGGTAGGCTAGGGGTTTGAGGAGGTTTGCTTGGTGAAGTGTTATCCGGGCCAGTATCAACCGGGTCTCCAAAAATCGAATCACCGTCTAGGGAGTTAGCCATCTTGCCTGAGATCTCCGTATGCCTAGCTATGCTAAAGCCTCTAGTCCTTGATTAAAAAATCTATAGAGTGTCCTTCTTACGGAAGCCAACAATGGCCCGAAATTCTAAAGACGTAGAGTAATCCCTGGTTTCTCACGAGTAATCTTCACTAGCTTGAAAACCTTTTGAAACGACAGGAGGCTTACTACGTGGATTATTGTGAGAGGTTAGAAACAACGAGGAAAACTCAACGACATGTCTCATATCCGTACCCGGTGGTATGTTTCTACCTGAACTCGGTCGTTGAGAACAAAGGTATTCGCTATCTTACTGGGCCTACCTACCGAATGCGGCCCCAAGCCACGCTATGACAAAGGAGTAAGTTACTGGAAACTACTAAAAGTTGAAAATAAGGCTTATATTTGCGGAACATGCCCTCGACAATACCACTGAAGCGAGCCTTTTTAGATCATTCGGGTCTTACCGCCCATTCGTCATGGAAAAAAAGCCGCCATTATCGAATATTAAACTCAGTATCATCCTTAGCGTGAAGAGCCTTTATATGGTGCAGAATGAGATGCCTGCGGGACCGTTGAGGACATTGAACATGGAAGCTCTCTTCTTCCTACAGCGTGACGCCCTTGGATAGCAATAATGGCTCTTCATGTAACGGCACCTCTATACTCAACTCAGAAAGAATGGGAAAATTAGCTCTCGATTAAGTTAAGGTTAAAGCCGTTAAAGCGTCTACTCGAACTCTAAAAGTCGCGCGCCTATGCAGCTAGCGATAAGCTAGCCAGAACCTCCTGCTAGCAAATCAATACGAATAGCTAATAAAATGTGGGCGTGCATTTCCGATCAATATGGCCATCAGTCGATATGCACATTTTATTCCAGGAACTCGGTCTGAAAGGAATTGTTTTAGTTTAGTCGGGGGTTAATCAACGTGAACAGGGTAATAACTGCTGGTGGTGAGAATATATATTTAGTATTTATCAGCTGCCGGGATACTACGTCTTGCTATAGTATTTGGTAATCACGGCATTCCGAAGACGTATCATGTGAATACAATGCGCATGCACGATGGCCGCCGATGCCTCATTAACCTTGTTTGCTCTAATCGTCGAAACCTACGGCGCGTAAAAGTGGACAGGGGGAAACGTCAAGATTGATCGCAGGCTTCTATAGCAGCAGCTAGGCCACAGAAGGGAGAATTAGAAGCATAGTAAATATCTATAATAGGATCAGATTATAATTCTCAAAATAGCTCATATTATTCCTTCCGAGTGTACAAGAGCGTTTGCTTGGGCCATTTTGATGGGCCTAAAACAAAGATATGGCAGCGTGACAGTGAGAAGGTTGCATCGCGCATCGTTGAATGTATATCTCGTTCTACACAGCGCTTAAAAACATGGCGAGGGTAGTTTTAAGTTTCGAGATTCCCAAGGAAATCACTAATTAACCTGATGAAGGATACCTACAACTTGCTAAGCAGTACGCTTGAAACACCGGTGACGCATTAAGCTTCCGCAAGATGTGATGCTTATATATCACGGCACGGGCCGTATAATTTAGCGCACCGGCTAGCAACTAGCTTCGTCATACTAGAGAGCGTCAATGGCGGCGGTGGATAATGGCGACTCATGAGGGGATGTTCAGGAATTCAGTTTGGAGTCGTGATGGTGGCGACATGTCGCTCCATAGCTTTAACGAGTCTGAAGGGCCGTCGACTAACCCTAGTGGCGAAAATGCCCGCCGTGTGCAAAACTTGGTATCGAAATTTTCGGTTAGTGATGACGACGATGACGAGCATCTAGGTGACTATTCGCCGTACCAAGCAAGTTCGCCGTTCTCCAGCTTGGTACGACCTGCACAGAGAACGCCATTGGAAATCCCAAGTGTCTTTACAGTAGGCCAGCGACCTCACGAGCGTGAAGTGCCACAGATCATTGGTAATGGCGCGCAACAAGAGAAGCCGTCGAGACAATTGCAGTCGAGGGCCGGCATCCGAGGGAATACAGCCACACTGGAAGAACCGAAGATGACACTATTGTGGGAGATACTGTTCGTCGCGGTGATATGCGTCGCTCATTTATGCGTTCGTGAGTTGGCTCTTTGCAGTTGTTATTCCCGAACCTAAGCATCTAGAAATTAATTCCATGTCAGAAGCAGGGATTGGCCAGACGCTACCCATCACGAAGGGCGTAGGGTCACGGTTCAAAGTTGCGAATGCCAATAACCTCAGTGTGGCAATAGCGGGATATGCGGTAGCACTGGGTACGTTTATCCTGATTGCCGGCAGGTTAGGCGAAACATTCGGTGAAAGACGTATATTTATCGTGGGCCTGCTATGGTCAGCGGCGGGGTCACTCGTTGTGGGCGTGTCTTTCTATTCATCCCAGTTGCTTTTCATTGCTAGTCGAGCTTTCCAAGGGGTAGGCGCTGCGTTAACTCTGCCGACCGGCTTGGAGCTGCTTAGAGCAAGACGTGCCACTGGGGTCCGAAGGGCAGTAATATTCACGCTCTACGCGGCAATGTCACCAGTCGGTCTCATAGTAGGCGCTCTCGGCGCTAGCGGATTTGTCGCACTGACATGGTGGCCTTGGGTTTACTGGGCTTTCTCAATCACACTCACCGTGCTCGGGATCATTAGCTGCTTCGTTATTCCCTCGACCCATCGGGCGAGGGGCCTGCCATCAGGAGCGCGTGCGGCCGCGTTGGAGCTTGATATTCCGGGGATAATCACTGGCATTGCGTCCTTTGGGCTTTTCGGCTTTGCGTGGTGTCAGGTCAGTCCGCTGGAGTTATTTATTCACCCCTTCGGCAGGTTTTGGGCCTCATTGCTCCTGCATACTCCCGAAACATGAGCTGAACCCCTTCCCTATTTGGAAAATACTGACTCCAGCGTGTGTAATAGGCGCAGGTAGTGGGTTGGCAGGAAGCATACCTCTGGATCATCCTGACCATGAGTATAGTGCTTGGGGTGTTGTTCGTGATGCTAGAGGCATGCTACGCCCCGAAACCTCTGATTCCGTACTCGGCGCTGTCGTGGGAAGTATTCTGGACCCTCGTCGCAATAGGTTGTGGCTGGTCGTGTTTCGGTGTCTGGCTCTTCTATGGCTGGCAGTTTGTAGAGCGTCTCCGATCCACAGCCCCCTTGTTGGTAAGTTCCACCGCAACGGAATTGGAGACCTCAAAAAGATATATGCTGACGGAATGGACAATAGACTGCGGCGAATTTTGCGCCCATCGCGACTGTTGGTTGCTTTAGCGTCGTGGCCACACCATTCATACTCAATCGATTCCAGTTGCATGCGCTCTTCTGCATCGCCATGGTAGCTATGATGGTTGGGAGTGTCCTGACCTCAACGATGCCAATCCGGCAGACTTACTGGCAGCAGCTGTTTATAAGTGTGCTTATTATGTCATGGGGCGTATGCATGAGCGTCCCCACGGCCGAATTGATGATTTTGAAGGCGGTACATAGAAGGCATAGCGGCATAGTGGCAACTCTGGTCTGGATGGCCACGTATTACGGCATGGGGTTGGGTCTGGGAGTCGCAGGCACGGTTGAAAGCAACATAATGGGTGGTAGATCGACAGTACATAATAGGCTCAGGAGTTACAGGGCGGCGCAGTGGACGAGCTTTGGTTTGGTGGGGTTTGGTTTCTTGGTCTCCCTGGCGTTGGCATTGGCATCGAGACGGAGGAAGAACCCTCCTACGCGGCGAAGGTAAAGACCTCGTTATGGGACCCACGATGACCACTAGATAGATGAGTACTAGGTAGTAGATAGAAAGACGAAGAGGACAGGGAGGCACGGAGGGTAGGTATTTGACATGTGAAAAGTCTTGGCACTACGTATCAGCCACATCTATTCCAATACTATCTACTCCGTACTGGCTAAGCCTTAATGAAGCTTGGGCGGCGAGCTTCGCCACACCACTACGTAATGGGGGAGCTAGCTAAGTACAACATAAGTACATATGACGTTAGTGCTTTACCCCTCAGACTTCCCTGATGTTTGTTTCGAACCCCTCGTTACAAAGTAGTAGGTACGTATACTTACGGCCGCATACCTTACGCATACCTACGCAGACCTTAGGCAGGGTAGCAGATGCCATCCATCCACCAAGTGGCATGCGTCACCAATCTATAGCGTCTGCAGCAGGCCCCCCAAGATGCAGCTGTACGGTACATTTTCCATGCCTAAGGGACGGCTTGTTCAGCATCATCAGTGGAGACCCCATTCCCGGCAGGCCTCCAGGCAAACCCCAATACATTATGTATCTGGATAGGTGTCTTCTCTACACGCTTCTATTTAGAATTCTTCCAAGAAAACTTACGAATCAGTATAACCACTCTTAACCGCTATCAATCGGAACGACGCCCATTTTCTCCCATTCCTCGTCCATACAACACTTCCGCCTTTTGAGATCACCCCCTTTCCCGGCTGCGCATATCAAGCTTGCTCACACGATGGCTTCCAATCTCACTGTAAACGTAAAGAAGATCTCCGCTGAAACAAAGGAGATACAAGTACGAGAGTTTTTCAGCTTCTGGTGAGTTGAGTCGAGGTCTATACAGTATACATCATTGCCCATTACCTCTAGTAATTAACACATTCGTCTTCATAGTGGTAAGATCATCGACATCAAGGTCACCCAAGCAGCCGACGGAACCCAAGATGCCACAGTAACTTTCGAGAAGGAGACGGCTGCCAAGACAGCCCTACTTCTCGACAACACCCAGCTAGGCTCTACACAGATTGTCGTCACCCCCGCTGACGGCCAACCCGATGATGGTACCCCGCATACCACTAATGCTGAGCGCGATACCGACGACATCACCCAAGAAGAGAAACCTCGTAGCCGTATTCTGGCTGAGTACCTTGCCCACGGTTATATCATAGGCGATGCTACGATTAAGCGAGCCATAGAGCTCGACCACAAGCAGTACGTAATACTATTATTTACACCCTCCTCGTTCGAGCAACACCGCTTCCACCAAAACTGTTGCTCCCGCATCGGTCGATTTTATGCCGACATTTTTGTCACCTGATTGCTTGAAACGATAACTGATGCGGTGGTTCTCCCAGTGGCGTGACTACGCGTTTCATGAACACTTTAACCCAGCTCGACCAGAAGTTCCATGCCACCGACCGTGCCAAGGCTGCCGACCAATCCTACAACATCTCCAGCCGGGCCAACAGTCTTTTTAGTGGGCTGTCCTCTTATTTCGAGAAGGCTTCGAATACCCCCACTGGGAAGAAGCTAGTTAAGTTCTACACCGATGGCCAACGCCAAGCTCAAGACATACACGCTGAAGCCCAACGGTTGATGGAGCTTAAGAAAGAAGAGCACGGTGGTAGCTCCTACAAGGCCTCAGGCCTAGAGAGGGTCTTCGGCAAGGAGAAGCCCCCCGCTGATACTTGTGAGTTGATGTCTAGAGGTCAGATTTTGGGTCCTGTGCTCGATTAGAGAGGCGAATACACCTGTAACTGTGGCGGAAGTGAAAGCCCCTGCTTGTGTACGCCTGGACGCTGTGTCTGTGCTCGGTGTCCGCGTGCCAGAATATGAAATGGCTTCCCTGAAGCAGAAGCAGACTTTCACCAACAGGACTTGTTGGGCGCCAATCCTCATCCTCATCCGGCGGATCCCACGGCGTGGATAGGAGCAGGGCGTCTAGCTGCTCGAGGGTCGGGACGCTGGAGTCGCGGGCATCGACAATGGCCATTTGAACGTCGGGCGGTGGCGGCTTCGTCTTTGTGAAAGCTACTGGGCTCTGGCTCTTCCAGACGTGAAAAAAGATCTTGAAGGGTTCTTCGGGTTGCGGTATTTCTGATGATGATAAGGGAGTAGGCTTGTGTCGCTGTACGAGAGCTAGTTGTTCGAATATGGGCACATATGAGCGATAGAGACCCGGCCTTACGAGCGGCCCGTATTCTGGATAGCTAGGACGTGAAGCAAAGAGATTATTTGTGTTCTTTAGAAGTGAAAACAGCCACTGCCAAAGTGATTGGGATGTTTGGGATGAGGGTGACTGAAGTGGTATTGGTGCTGCCCGTAGGACTTTATAACCCGTTCTCCTTAGATTGGCATAAACCTGATATTTCTCGAGGCTGATCTTTCCTCTTTCCCCGTCTTTCCCAATAAAGAGCGCATAGGCGGCTTGCAAGCTCAGAGGGACGCCGAGTTCGTAGTCCTCGAGCTTCTCTGCCTTCGACTGCGGCGTCGCTGGGTCTTCCTCCTTATCTTCTGGGAAAACCTCTTCGATTCCTCGAGCTGGCCACCATAAATCCACTGTTTCTCTCTCGATGAGAAACAGGGCTTCTTCTGGCAATAGCCACGTCTTCAGCCATCCGGGACTGGACTTCTCAGCGCTCGTGATGACGCGCCCCATGGACGTTATCATGGTGCTCCTATCCGACTCAAGCGCAACGACCCGTTCCCTCGCAAATAAGCCCTGGCCCGATCCCCGGGTCCTCGTCTTCATTTGATCGCCCCCTTGCTTATCGACCACGGCATCACTCGTCGGCTCACTCTCCGGAGGCACGTCAGCCCATCGGTCAGGAAAGTACCATCCGCGCAAGGCGTTGTGCGGCTGGTTATGACGGGTATAACTAAGGACTTCATGCATAGCAGAGCGGCTAGACTCGAGGACGCTCTCCTGCGCTCGTGTGCCATGTGACTCGAAGTCCTTCTCTCCGCGCCGTATAGCCTTGCCGGATGCCTGCTGGGATTTCTTTCCACCACGCGCGAGGGATGAAGCGAATAATCGGAAGTCTTGGGCCTGGTCGCCGCCGTCTTCGGCATCGAAAGCGGTGTCATCGCCGTTGGAATTGAGCGACGCGGCGGTCGGATCTTCGTCGTCGTCGAATGGCATCTTTGCGCCTGTCTAGAAGAATTGGTTTTAACAATGAGGCAGAAGGCAATTATGTTTGATTCTCTACTGACTCCGTGTTGCTAAATCTCCTAAATAATTATGTATTCACTGGCAATTGAGGTAAGAAAACATATACTTCATAGCTGTCCAGTGTTATATGACAACGGGAAAAATCGAAACAAAAATTAAAGCTTAGGTAGATCTCTTGGGCTGCAAGGGCCTAAGTATTATTACCTGAGATATACCGTATGTTCATAGAAACGTCTATGTGTAGTGCTGTATTGGCGGGGTAGTCAGTACCTGCCCCGCTATCACATGAACTTGCAAGTTTGAATTTCATCATTGAGCCACCTGCATGACCCAACATGGCCAGAAAGATCTGTTTTTCCTCAACTGATGACTGTTATTTGGACACAAAATTTCTTCAAAATAAGAGCGTGAGTAGCAACGGCAAAATTACGTTGGTAAAAATGAAAACTATTCAAAAAGAGAACATGCTGAGAGCTGCAGGATTCGAACCTGCGCGGTTTCCCACCGCGGGTTTATGATAACGCTTTGAAAGCGAGTACCTAAACACGGCGCCTTAACCACTCGGCCAAACTCCCATCAGTTGTTGTTGCTTGTTGAATCCTGGTGAATTATTTTGTGATACAAAGCGGCGCGTAATCCGGTGTCGAACGAAATACTGGCTAGCAAGGCTTTAGACAAGGCTAATGCTTGCGGCGCTCGAGCCAGAAAGCGGCTTTTTCCCCTGTAATTTTGCTCGAGCAGATAGGTATACCTCTCGTGCAAGGGCAGCCAGGTTAGCCTGCCAAGAGTACATAAACATGGGAATCTTCTATCTGCTGGGCATCAACCAAAATACTATGACAAGGTGGACCTATGCGAAGGTGTCCTCTGGCCATATGACGCACGAGTCTAAAAACTTGGTGCTTTTATCTTAGTGATAATGCTTATTTGGTTCTTACAAGACGGGGACAGGGTGGAATGGTTTATATAGCTTTTGGCCAGAGTATGATGCTAGATAAACGCATAGCCCTAAAGACACTAGGTTCATAGATGTACTATCAATCTTACCTGTTCACCAAGACTACTTGTTCCAATTTCCTCGAATACGGCGAGCTCACTTCAACCTCTCCGACAAGCACACGTAGTCTAACCTATTGTACCGGGGAATCGTGAGTAGGTACTAGCTTTTTAGCATAACACTCGCCTTCTTAGACGAATACTTTGAGATTCTGGTTCTGTGGAATTCAAGGAATAAAGCCTTTCCTACAACTCCGAAGTATCATTCAATAATATGATTCGTTTCTCGCCAGTATAGGGTGGCTAAACTAGACAACCCCTACTCATGTTCCTCGACTCGCTCGGGCCTATTGCATCGCTAGGAGTACAATAAACTGGGGTTCCCTCCTCGTGGTTCGGAAATACTCTCCAAAGGTCTCTTTGATAAGAGCCTCAGTTCCAGAACATCGCCACATTGTAGGGCGTCATCAAATACCGTGCTTAAAAAGCCATCCCATCTCGATTTCCTCCGGCGCCACCAGCGGTATGTATTTGCATGTTGCTCGCGGGGAAAGCGGGTAATGCGTAGTGTGTTGGGGACTGATCTCTCTCACCAAGACGCTAGAAACGCCGATACCGATGCGCCTATAGCCATTCACGAGTATGCCTCCCTATCTTGAGTCGTCCTAAACCGCCATCGGCCTATATATCGAATCGTCGTATCTCGTCTGGTATTCGGAGACCGAGGCGAGGCTAATAATCTTTCCTCTTGTCCTCATCCTCCGGTCTTCTCCCCTCATACTATAGTCGTCGTTAAGTTGGGTTCATGATCATGAGAAGATGACTGCAGTCTACCCAGACTATTTCGTTTTCCCACAACGCACGCACTCAATATCGATCCTGCTAGCGAACTGGCTTCCATAATTAACAGTGCCTGAATATCAGAACACCACTGGGTGTCGTAGCCTGGGCAATAGAGACTGGCTAATGCCACGCGCCCGGTATTGGCGATGGGTGTATACCACACGTAGTGATTGCTATCTTTAGGACGGGCAATCTAGTCTCTTGGCTAGAGGAAGATGATTTTTGTATCCGAAGACCGAAACTGGCGTTAAGCTAATTGTTAGTGCTTAGCGGAAGCTTGGGTGCTGTTAACGGCTATTTCCTGTTTACGAAGACTGCGTTGCTGGCCATCGCTCACGACAGCACTCTCCTCGCTCTCATTTGTCATTCTAATAGGTCGCGCCCTGCTCTTGCTCATTCAATTAGGGGTTTCTTCTGGCCTCCTACTAGGCATAACCCTAATGTGGCGAGGGCGTTATCATCGCTGGCCAGGACAATATTCGGAGCTGGCAGCATGGGATTGGCCTGGTCCACGGATGAAGCATCTTTTGCTGCCTGCTCGATAGCGTCCATCTCTTCTTTGCAGGCTTGGTGATCCAAGGGACAAATGACAATAGGTTGTCGAAGAGTAATATCTCTAGCTGAGGTCATGCTTGCCTTTGATGTGAGTTGTTAGTATACGTCTGCCGGACCCGGAAATATAATCCATACCTTAATGCTCAAAAAGAATTCTATTTTGTAGAGAGTTGATGACGTTGTGAAAGACGTGACCTCGTAATTAGGAAACGCTGGCTGCCCTCTTCGAACAATCCCATTCGAATCCCGCAAGTCCTTATGTGGAAAGATGACACCCATATTCGTTACATAGCCCTCTTCAGGTAATTTCTGGCCAACATTCTGGACATGCTTTTGCAGTCGGTTGACCTTCTTTGTTGGCTCATCGCCCTCGGGGTTGTACGTTATCTCCTCTTCGATTGCCAACGTAATACTCTTTACTGTGACTTTTCTGGCCTTGGCCATCCAATCCAAATTCGGTGCCACTTTGATGTAGACGGTGATGGGGTCCATAGGGCCATAACTCCATTTCGGTAATGATATAACAAGTGTAACGATGTTGTCGTTGGTAGCAAATTTAGTCTCTGGGCGATTATACATGCCGAAGGTCGACAATGTATCATATCGCTGCAAAGGGACTGGGAAAGCGTACTTATTCTGCACACTCGGCCCCTGCTGCACTGTGACGACAAGTTCGTAGTACGTTTCAGCGGTTCTACTAGCAAGCTGGAGCGATGCCGGCGGTATCCTCCTATTCGTCTCTTCACCTCCCCGCCCAAAAGGTATAAACAGGACGAAGGGTAGATCCATCGCGATAACTTTCTCCGAGTCCTTCCCGGAAGCGCATCGATATAATAAAAGCTCCTTGCCAACAACATCTGTGGTCTCTCGTCGGGGGGTACCAAGATGGCGTTTCGCTACGTTTTCCGCGGCCGGGTGGATAGTCTCTCTTCGTTGAAGGCATATCCGGACTAGGGAGATGGCGACGGGGGCAGATATACCTTGTTGTGGGCGAATTTCGACCTTACCCTCGATGCGCGGCTGGAAGGCTGTGTTAGTCCAACATTACTTGTTTTAATCGCATCTAAGCTAGAGACAAGAGACTAAATGAAACACAGAAAACAACATCACTAAGCTCTAATGCGACGCCTTCTTATGTCACTGGACATGCGATAAATACAGCGTAATGCGACAACCAACAGTATCCGAGTCCACGCGACCATGATGATGATGCACTTACCAACGTCGCCGAAATGCCTGGATATCCGACCAAGAAGTTACTGTTTGGCGGGCCCGAAACACGGACGAAGGCGGCCACTCGATCCGTCATGTTTTGTTGCACGGGATGTCGTCATTAAGATCGTGATACTAGCGAAGGTGGATGGGATAGTGGCGGGGTTAGGATTCAGTGGCGGCAACAGCAGAGCAGCGGCGCAGTGTTGACCACATCTATTCCGCGCCTACGGCAGTGCGCCGGTGAACCGTCGAGAGAAACGCTACAGTCGAATTATCCGTGTCGGTGAGGCTAGGTCAATCTCCACAAGACTGAGGAGTCGGTGTAGGGACGGAGGGCGGTTGAGGCGATGGAGCGATCGGGAGATACCTCGTTATCACCGTCGTCAAGGTCGTTGGTACAGCCTGGACTACCCGGGTAGGTACCTATAACAAAGACCAAAAGGCAATTTGCGGGGGAGTGGGAGGGTCGATAGGAAGCCGCGTCGGGATCTAGTAGTACGTATGACTCAAGGTGCTCGGTGTACTGTTTCGGTCGCTCGAGAGGGTATAGGATGACAGCGAGGGCGAATGCACGCGGGATGGGAATAGGGAGAATAAGTGTTTGGCTGGTTGATTGATTGATTGAGTGATTGATTGATCGATTGAGATTTAGGTTTAGATTCAGTTTAGTGTAAGGTAGGCAGGCTCCTTCAAGCTGCAAATAGCAGCGCTCCACCACCAAGGTCAAGGTACCTAGAGCCCAAGATGGGTTTGGCAGTTAGCCAGGGGATGGATGAGAGAATGGGGGGGCAACAGTCGCCGGGCGGAGAGATTTGACGAATGGTAGTGACTGCGAGGGCGACTGGCTGGATTAAGGTTAAGCACAGCAGGCAGGTAGGTAGCTGTGTCTATCTCTCTACTGCTAATACACCTATCAACTTTTTCTAGGATCAGGTAGTCACCAACCCTTATAACCATTCCTTACAACGCACAAATCCAAGTATCTTAGTATCTAGTATAAACGAATTACTCTTCTTCTGTAGGACCAAAAAAAGGGAAATAGACTACTAAGCGATGAGGAAGAAGCTTGGGGCATATAAGAAGGCGGAGCAGATGTGATAAACAGTGTCAAACCTTGTAGTACGGTACTGTGACGTACCCAAGGTACCTATGTATGCAAGTGTCCATAGCACACTACACGACATATACCTGCATAGAATTGTAGGGGCAACACTTACTAGGTAGGTAACCCGTAATTGGTCAGAAGACCTAACAACCGAGTAATAATATAGATATTACGCACACCAGACCAGTGGCAGAGATTCGAGTCTATGTACTGCCTGTAGTTTTGACTGTATGAGGCTTTGTCAAAACGTGATTAGAGTTCTGGGTTAATATAAACTACGTTGGATCTTAGCACATCTACAGTATACTTACTAAGTAGGAATTGAGAACTGATGGGTCACGGCCCGTTGGGTATGCTGAACTAACTATCTGCTATACACGGAAGCTAGGACATAGAGTCCTAAGCGATCGTTGATGGCGTTCATGTGCTTGTACCATCTCTTAACCTGATACCGGATGTTTAACTTAGTTTGGATTTGATAGTAAAGCTGAGTGAGATAGCTGAGAACCACGCCTAGAAGCTGAAGGGATTGTGCTTGCCTGAAATTTTGGGTGTTACAGCTTTTCAAGGTCGAACTTGACGCAAGACAAAGGCGAAGGAAGGACAGGTCTACTTTATGAAGTAGATATGAAGCGTGGGTCACCTACCTACATTGAAGCTCTTACCTACGGAGTACTTAGCCACATACTGTTCTAAAGGGCGGCTTCAATCTGTCAACTCCTTCACAGTTTATTTTCTAAGCGGCCATCAGGTCCTACCTAGCTCCTTCAGACAAATTTGTCCCTTCTGGCATTCTACTTCCTTGGGACCCTTTGACGCCTTAACACGTGGAACTGGAGACCTGTGGAACTCAATCTCACCCTTCGCCATGAGTCTGCCCATGTTCCCCCAATTGAACCAGTAGTCGCGAGCTATGTAACCAGTCTCCACTGTGAGGTGCTTCCCCTCTCGGCTGGATCGGGTCTAGCCTAGTCTAGGACTTGAGGTTCAGGGACAAGGGCCAATCTATGGCTGCCGACTTCTGCATGGGAGCAGGGTTGACTAAGTCGCTCGGAAACCTAAATAGGGCTGACTTGGCGAATCCTGCTGCATGACCACGAATCAATCTTAGAGTTTTTGGCAGATGCGATTCCGTGTGAGTTCTCTGCCACTTCTGTCACCGAGGTCATTGCGGGCGTCTGTGTGCCTCTTCTATGTATTTTGTTTTCTGCAAGCCTTGTCTTACATACGAGAAGTTTTCGTAAAAGTGATGCAGGCAGTCCCTGCACGTTGCATTGAAACCCGACATCACCAGAATTGAGTTTGGAGAAACTTGGGGGAGCTGGTCTATCCGACTCGTCAGCACCTGTTGTTAGTGCTTATTGCCGTTTCCGCTCTTGATTGAATACCTAATGGAGTAGGTATTGAATAGATACCAACAATCTAGCACGTTACTTATCTTATATCTATGTATGTAGGACTCTTCCAAATTCCACGTGTACGAGTACTTGACCTACCATTTACTAGCAGCAGTACTGTTGGCTGTTGGGATTATAGAGAGATGACGCCGTCAATTAATGGTAACCTGGCCCCGCCTCGAATACTTACCTATTGGTGTGCATTTTGAGTCAGTTGACGCGGGGAGGCTCGTTCTCCAGTTCTGTCAGGTGTAGCCTACACAAGCCCAACCCGCCTAATGTATCAACTAACCACCTTTGAAAAAAATGGCCCCTCCGCGCTACCTACCACCTCAACCCCACTGTAAATATCCGCGGTGCCGGATCCGACTTGTTGACTTTTTCCCGTGTGTTTCTGGTAGGATATAGTAACATTGACGAGTATTCGCGCCATGTCGGTGACCCTACATACGAACTTGGGCGATCTCAAGATCGAGGTCTTCTGCGAGAGCGTTCCCAAAACCGCCGAGGTTCGTCGCTCGCCCGTCTCAGCACCTAGCGCCAATCTCTGCCAGCAAACAAAACTGACATGCCTGCATCCAGAACTTTCTCGCTCTCTGCGCGTCCAATTACTACGACCAGTCTCCCTTTCACCGATTGATACCGAATTTTATGGTGCAGACCGGCGGCCCTGCGAATCCTACCCCAGAAAATCCAAAGGGCGGACAGTCGATATGGGGCGGAACATTCGACGACGAGATACGCCCGACTCTGAAGCACAATACGCGCGGGATTGTGTCGATGGCCAACAAGGGAGCTGGGACCAACGGCTCCCAGTTTTTCATCCTGTTCGATAAGGCGCCGCATTTGGATGGCCTCAACACGGTTTTCGGAAAGCTGTTAGGAGACGATAGTCTAAGGACATTGGCTAAGATTGAGGCTATCGAGGTCGACAAGAAGAATAGGCCCAAGGAAAAGGTTCTCATCGAGAAAGTCACTATACACGCTAATCCCGTCGCTGGATGAAAGGAATAATTTCACACAGATCCAAGCATACCACGCCCATCACTCTATGTCTAAGGTGTGAAGGGATAAATAGAGACTCTCATATTTTCGAGCACGGGCCGGTCAATTCACTCCGTTTGTTCCGCGGTGAGCGCTGCGAGTTTCCCCCAAGGCACTTTATATGAAATAAGCCTAGGCTGCCAGTACCTGGGTACTAAGCTAAGGGACACAGGCTGTTGGGTCCGTATGAGATGGAATGCCGTGCGCCAAGCCTTTCCATCTTGTCGATGCACAGAAGACGTGAACAACTGGGTTGAGGATTAAAGTTCAAGGCATGGTCATCTCTAGTGAGAGTCTATTCACTAAGTATGCATAGATCATTGCCCGGAGAAGGCGGTTAAAGAAGGAGTAGTGCTCTCCTCGCGGGGCTTCGTGGCTAGGAGATGCCACATGTCAAGCTGCCAAACCCGTCAAACTTAGTCGGGTTCTCACGGAACATGGACTCACGTGGATTTAGATCTAGTATAGCTTGAAATCCATACAGCTTAAGTCACCTATGTAGCAAGAATAGGACCTATTCTTATGAGAGATATCGATAATATCTCCATATGTACATTCATCTTGGCGTGATTAGATAATTAAAGGCGCCCGAATTGTAGACACAGAGAAAAGGGAAAGCTGAAAGCGGTAGCCAATGACACGAACGGATTTCCACCAGGGTCGGGTATGACCCTAGCTTCGAGCTTCAGGTGAGGTTGAATTGAACAGGCAGAGCATATCGTGTACTCTAGCTATGTACCTAATATATGTACTTATTATTGCGTCGTGAGGTGAAGGAGAAACGTACTGTACGCGCTGATGTATGTTCTCATTCAAAGAGAGAGAGAGAGAAAAAAACGTGCCTACACATTAGGCAGGCGTAATTATGTAGATACCTCTATGAGGGTTGGCAGTTACCCAGCTGGAGGATAATTACATAGTGATTACCTACCTCATTACTTCCTTATGTATCGCCTTGTAACCAATCCCTGCTCACCTCGAAATTTCTTCACCCTACTAAGCTTCACCCTTGGTTTCCATTTCCACATAGGTACCTAATTTGGTACTCGAGGTGGACAGACCTGTGCTACCAATCGATATACAACTGTTGGCTTTTGGGGATAGCAATATAGGTACGCGTGCGCGACCTACCGCAATTAACACACCTTACCCACTTTACGCCTCACACTTTACTTCGCGCATACATCTACACCTACACCTGAGTTTAGTGGTAGCTATCCCTCCCTTTACTCACAATATCCAGATCCATCCCCATTAAGTCTCACCTTTCATTCCCACTCTACGTAAGGAGTGTCTAGGCTAGTGTAGCCGACTCTGCACCAACGCACGAGCGTCACCTGTCTATTCCGTGTACTGCAACCAGAGATGGCCATCCACGAGGATGTCCCCGGCATCGAGGTCACCGTGCGGTGTGCCGGCCAAGCACTACCTGAGTATGAGGACCCCGATGACCACGATAACGATGATGTAGCCGCCTGTCCCTTAGGAACTAAGTATATCGAGTGTGTCGATGATACCGAGTTCGATGTCTGCATCCGAGTTGGTCCAGCCTATTCGTGGGGCTACCGTCATCACGTTCTCAAGGTCGCCACCTTCGTAGACGGGAAGTACGTGCGTGGGTCACTCATCCGCAGCAAAGACGCGATTCATGGCGGCTACGCAATCGAGTGTGTCGAAGGCCAAGAGTCACGCTCGAGTAGGACCGGTCAATGGTCCAAACGAAAATTCAAGTTTGCCATGGTCAAGACAGGTACGCGATTTCCCTCAAAGTCCCAGACGCCATTCGCTGACCAAGTCGCTAGTCGACGATGCTCAGAAGGAGCGCTTGGAGAAGGACATCAAAGTCGCGAAAGGCCTTGGCACCATCGAAGTCAAGTTCACTCGGGTTCTTGATTGTGGCCCAAGCACTAGCGATTATGGCGGCTGGAAATCCAGCTCAGGAACCCTCGAGCTAGCTGAGAAATCGCTCAAAGGCAAAGCGATTTCCCATGGCACATCGTATGATACCCTCACCTCCAAGAAACACCAATCTAAGAAACACCGATTTAACTTATTCCAGATACGGTGCCAAGCAATATATTCGCACCCCTTACTTCATTCATACTCGCGATCTCGTGGAGGACAATGGCCCTATCCTCATCCTCAAATTCAATTACCGATCCAGAGGTATGAAGGGTCCTACTTGTCTGTGGAGCCCCAGTCCGATTATCTAACTACTAACTGAGCTCGCAGATGCTCTGAAGCGTGAACTTATTGTTCCGCGTAGCCCATCGCACTCGCCCACCTTTGAAAACTTGTCACAAGCCGAGAGAGATCGCCTAGCTAGAGAACGGCTGAACGAACTGCGCGTAAGTAAGGTTCGCATGCCTCTATAGATTAACAAACTCACAGACTCTATACTAGGATCAGAAAGTCAAGCAAGAGGGCAAAAGGCCTATGATCAAACGCGAATTCGGCGAAGTCGTTGATCTAACGGAAGACCCTCCAGCACCCCCGCCGACCAAGAAATCACGTCTTGGAGATGGTAGAGAGGTAGATGTAGTTGACCTCACAGATGACTAACCGAGGTACAGGCAGCACGGCCTATTTAAATTGGGATCTGATATTTTTTTTGCTCTGGAGTTTGGCGCTATGTATACCCCTTCGTGAGGCATGGATTCATCTAGAGCAGCCGGCGTTTGCTCGATACAATTCATATCGTCTATTGCGATCCCCGGGGCACTTTATCATCGCTTCTATTTTCATATCGTTGGCTGGGAAGTTTTGCAAGCTGAGTGCTTGGTGGACTCGAGTATAATTTGGCTGTACGCGGCAGTTCATCCTCTGGCTTCCTAGGGTATGGATTACTTGGACGCCTCTTAGCTATGGACGCACGTAATATTAGTGCGACATACCTACAAGTAGTTACTCACCGGCCACGCGTGGGAATATAGGCGTAATAATACTAATAAAATTACGAACCTTGGAAGACTAAAGCTTTTTACATACAACAGTGTACAGAGGCTACATTGTCCCTAACGTTCTCGTTAATACCTATATATCAAATAGTTGTTCCAGGCACTCGTCTGCCTCGCTCATACCAGAAATGTGCGCCTTGAACTACAGATTTCCCATAATAGCATTAGTAGAGCAAGTTACTTTTTAGAGAAATCACCTTAGACTATCACTATCACTAATGGTATCACTGATACGGCATTGTAGAAGCAGTACGGGAGCCATGACATGTTTGTTGGTTTACCTCCGCTAGGAGATTACAGTAACACTTCCTGTAGAGCAAAGAGAGTGACGGCACTGCCCGTTAACAGTACCACCTACCCCTATTCCCCGGCTTCTGTGACCAGCAACGGTTTGCTAGAAGTTGGAACTGCTTGCCCGTCACCGTGACCACGTGTTAGGCGGTAAAATTAAAATGCGTAGCACATCCATCAGCGCCACGCTATACATACCAGCAGCAGAGTGGTTGAAAATTGGCACAGTCCGCGCCAGTCTACCGTAGCAGCCGAGAAAAGGTAACTTCACGGGTGTCCCATGCGTACATCACGGCTAGGCTTGCGGGGAATGATGCACAGAAATCAGTCTATTTGCGAGGAGCAAACCGCTAGACGGTGTCACACTTGACGTTCTATTCTCTAGGTTATTACTCTGTCCGGATTATCCACGAAGGTAACAACTTGGCTCGGAATGCCCCTTACACGGGTGACTAGATAGGCACTCCGCTCGACCGTTGATAGTAAGAGCACGAAATATGGTAGATACAATATAATGGCAATCTGTGGGCACGTCGTTGAGCCGAGGCCTAATATATAGAGTTATACGCCATGTAGTATTTGCCGCCAGTTGGGGAGTTACAACATGGAACAAACAATGCGTTAGCAATGCCTTTGTAATCTTAATCGTATCATTCACCGGAGAGCTAGCGATTGTGAGGAGGTTGGCAAAGCCGTCCCCGTGTCCCTGAAACGTGTACATGAATCACAGCGTTACAAATGTCAACAAACTTTGTCTGTCATGTAACAGCACATGTTCACGTGAACGAAATTATAATGGTCAAAATTATAGTTTGAAGCTCTAGACATATTAAACAAGTTTGAGGGAATTGGAGGGATCTGGTTGCCTCCCACTTGCATAGGAGTACGTTTGATAGGCTCCCCTGCTCCTCAATGCAAAGGAAGCGTAGGAAATGCTATCTTGTAAATAAACTAAGCTTGATGATGGTGCGCATAGAGATAGACGGACGTAGACGCCAATGGCGGAGGGCCGATGGAGCAAGCAGGTGAACGAACGGTGAACACAATGAACTGATCATTGGCCTGATACCCGTGCCAACCGGCCTGGAGTGATATAGCGTCTATGGCGTACCACAGCAAAGCATCTTCGCCCTAGCCGGCTACTTGAGTTCACATTCCTGTGGAGAGCCTTCAGTACGAACATGCAATCTTTTGCTATAGAGTACCAAGAAAAAACAGAGTACATGTCACTCGTTAGGCAATCAATTCTCCGAACAATCCCGTTTATCACGTACCTTTGTTCTATAATACGCATTAACTTGAATATATAATACAGACTAGAGGTCTCTCATGACAGGTCGAGCAAAGGCTTCCACATCATCCCCAGACCCAGCTAGATCACCTCAGTTCCACCTTGTTTCTAGACACTTCCCTTAATGAACTTCAAGCAGCAAGTCATGAGCGTGGGGGTTTTTCTTAGAAGAGCCTTTGTCGGCCCATCCCTCTTCATCCTATTCGATATGATCCAATTGCTCTACGCTTTCCTCCCAAACATCTTCACTCACAGACAACTGGACCCTCACATCAACATCCACTTATTCATGCCGCCAACAGAAGCAGGGGCCATGGAAGCCGCGTTGGCGCAGGAATTTAATGAGGACCGACAAGTGCTCTTTGAGGCCATGAACGGACAAGATGGTGACGCTAACGCTCCTCGCCACGGTCCCAACATCGTCGTCGACGACGACGTTACAGGATTGGGACGGCAGCCCCGAGCCCCGGCCGGTCGCGTCAAGATAACTGTGACGGGCCGCAGAAATGGAGGAAATATCGGCTACGGCACCTTCCGTAGATCTATCACGGGGGGAGCTGTTAGCCAACTAATTGTGGATGGTGGCCCGGGTGCCGCCTCGTTCGTGCATTACAAAAAGCGGCGCCGGGAACCCTACGATGACTTGGTTCTATGCCTTGCTGGTATTGCTATCGGAATGATCCTATACCAGCTTACCCACCCCAACTAAGTCAGTACATGACTAGAGCCTAACGTGGCAAAAGCTATAACTGCTCTATGGGATCTATCGAGGAAGGAGAGATATACATCTAGGAATAGTCTTCGGGAACAGGGGAGCTTGAGGGGTGGGGAGATACGTGAATCATAGCAGCACAGATGAAGCTGGACGGCAGCGGCACGGGGCCTGTAAGCCTGTTTGGGCCATAGAGTGATGTGATAACGGAATGAGCTAGTAGTTTGATGAACGCCAGCGGTCTGGTTACTGGCTTGCTATCTGTGCCAGTCTATCTGGAGTAATATGGCGTCTATGGTGTTCCATAGCAAATTATATTCGTACCAGCCAGCTAGTCGGGGTAGTAGCCATCTCGACGTTCACATTCCTGCAGAGAGCCTTTTATACGAACGTACAACGTCCTACCAGCGAGTAGAAACAGAAATAAGCAATACAAGAGCTTTGGCCTTAAGGGTACAGGTCACTCGTTACGCAATGAATGCTCTGGGCATGTCTCTATCGTGTTTGTTTGTTCCAAAATGGAAAACCTGATAAATTAAGTATTCACCTGAGTATACTGTACCGCGCCGGTCTCGCTCATTCTATATAATGAGTTAACGGAAAGCTTCTAGGATTATCCTAAAACCTGAACCATCCTCAAACGCCATTAACTTCGTCTCGCCTCACTTCGTTTCTAGACACCCCCTAATGATAGACCTCAGGCCGCAATTCTATGCTGCAGTCTCCTTTGATCAATTACTATTTATTCTATCCAATCGCCCCGAAACTCTCAAAGCTATGGGGAAAGATCTCTCTACCAGCATTAGTCTCTCCAGATACTATATCAACATTTATTACTTGATGCCAACAACAACAGAAACCGGAACCATGAAGGTCGACACCACGGGAACCTTCAACCTTCCCGAACAGCAATCGCTTTTCCACCCTGCGAACGGACAAGCAAACGCTCCACGCAACGCCCCCAACGACAACGGCAACGGCAACGACAACGGCAACGACAGCCGGGCTACAGAAACGCCGTCGCACCAGGACCAAACATCACATAACGGCAACAACACCGTCTCGATTTCCATCGCGCACACCCTCCGCGGCACTACCTCGGGAGGCAACATCGGG
>JAPUUL010000338.1:0-20560 GCA_029590625.1 Lasiodiplodia mahajangana
ACCCATCCAGCACGCTACGTATACCCGATAAATCAGCAGTGTCCTCAAATGGCGAAAATAAGGGCGACGCAGTTGAAAAGGTAGCAGAATCTCCCGTATCTCCTTCCTCTCCCAACGCTCTAGCTCGGTTCGAGTTTGAGGCAGGCAGAGGCAATGAGGGTAGTAAAGTTTTAATGGTTGAGTGGGATTGTGCACATGCGGACAGCCACAGGGTCGGCACGCAGGACCGAGAGGGTTGGACTGTATCGTGGGAGAATAAGTCTACGGCATACCCGATCAGCGACCATGAGAAAGGCGCATCTTCGCTCCTGCGGATTTACTTCCTACTACCCGAGAACGCGCCAATTCCTCCGGCGGTCACGATATTCCATTCTCCCACACGACGTACGCTGACAACAAAATGCATGCCGGCCATTTTTGCCCCAGGACTTGGCGCCAGTCCAGATCCTGGGAAAAGGGGCGTTCTACATACAATATGGGCCAGGCGGCGGATAGCGGAACTGCAGGATGAAATAAACAGAGAGCTACAGACTAACAGCGAAGGCGTTGCCCTGGAGATGGCTATTCAGGAAAAACTCTGGTTGATAGATCACTTTGGCTTTGTAGACTTGGATACGCGGCAACATCCTGCGCCTCCGCCAACCCCCCAGAGCCCACGATCCCCTGTTGGTGGGCGACTAGGCGAGATGTTAAAGGGTCTAAAGATTTCAACTTCGCCAACAGATCTAGCTAGAACACCAGGTTGGTTGGTCCTTGTTCCTACTATGATGAGAATCACTTCCTCCGGTCCACAACGCTCGATAATATAACTAACGTCTCTTAAGACCATACGCCAAGACATACATCTCAATCATTCTCGTATGCTTTGAATGCCACTTCGGTGCCAAATCTGGCGATGCCAAAGCCTAGCTCCAGCGGCGCCGTGGCCTCCCTCGACGCTGTTATGAATAACACTCAACCTATGGTACCAATCTCGCAGAGCAAAGATACCGAAGATGAACTATTCGCTCTGCCGATGAGCCCACGAAGGCAAGTAGTTATCAAGTCCATTTTCTTCTTATTTTGCGTACGTTAGAGGCTAGGAGACTCTCTTGAAGATGGAAAATCGTCTCCTAGAAGCCCTAAACAGTCTCATACAGACATAGATCTTTTGTCGAAATGGTCATAACTAACACCAAACCCTGCAGCCCCGAAATGAAGACTAGCCCATTCAGTTTTCTGAAATGAAACCCTGCACTGCGCAAGTAGTGGGGGAATTAGCCGTCGCGAATCCGTCCACCAGAAATCATTGACTTGCTGGAGACGCCTTAAACTTCTCCGCACTAGTAAAACTTAGTGGCCCATCTCATGACGATACCAAAGATCAGCAAGACCACAAATACAGTTACAAGTAGGCCTGCCAAGACATACGAGAAGTAACATGGGACAGGGAGCAAGACAGGCTATCCCCATTACAACAATATAGAGTTTAATGTACTACAATCAGAGTATAAATGAAACGAAAGATACGAATCATGGGACTGGAAAAGGGGCCAAAATTTAGAGCATGACAGGTACCTACCACTATCACGATCATCGTCGCAGTGTTTACAGAGTTGGTATTTATACCGATTGCTTGAGACACAGAATATACATATTATAATATAGAAAAGGCGCGTTCTGCTAATGGTTTTTCCGGAGCCCTCATTTCTAATTCTTCGGTATATTCCGTCTATGTAAGCATTCCTAAGTACCCAAACGTCCCCATGAAACGGGCATGCATGCGTACATTCCCCCAATGTGGTAGGTGATTTTTAAACGCTAACTGTGCATGAGTTACATCGTGTAATAGCAAAATTCGCACACCGCACGAATACGAGTGAGTCCTGACCTCACCGCTCAAATACCTACCTACGTATGACCTCTCCTGCTGATCGGTCTCATTGCCATAGGTACTTGCTACAGACGCAACGGGGAGGAAATGCTTCATTGTATGTAGTAAGTCTTGCGAGGAGGGGGTTACAAAGCCCCACGTTGACTGTGACCAAAAGTGCCGTTAGCTCAAGCTGTTGATGCCTACGGTGGAAATGAATTGCGTATGAAGACTTATTATGGAGTATACTACGTATATAGTGTATCTAGCTCATAGATGATGAAGATAAATAGCATGGTACAACCTGTGCAATAAGTTGACCCCCGGTGCCGAACCCCAGAGCCGTTGACGCAAGATATCGGGAGATCGGGAATTAGGGAAAGCCGGGTTTCGCCAAGAACTCCTTCTTGCGGAGGGTTTGCGGGGGATGTTTCCCCGTTTGGTCTTCTCCCCTCCTATACGTCGACCCTGGAACCATGTCTTGCTCGACTTAGTTCTACTCTTAGGCAAGTTCGGGCTCCGTATTTGAATTACGTTGTTTTCATGTAAGAGTGTGATAAACGGGCTCTACGTTTCAAGAGTATGAAACGTATGTTCATCACGAGATGCGTACTTGTACGTTAGGTTGGCGATGATCAGAGGACCATGCATCATGCCAAGCTTTTTGCTTCAAGGTACAATCTGAGAATATAGTCACATGATCTACCTATGCCAATTTTAACGTTCAACCTCGTTGTGATGAAGTATTGCCTCTCACTTCCCAAGGTCTACCTAAAGGAAGTATGAACATATACAATTCATCTACAGCGATCCTATTGATTAGTGTAATAGTCAAGTACCTTTATTGACTGCATCGTTCTTAACTTGAGTTGATTTCATACACTCGAATTCTTCTACTTACTATCTAAGCACCCTAAGGAGTCCGGGTAATGAATATAAGCCACATGCCAAGGACGGGAAAATAACAACGTGGTTTAAGTCGCGTGAGATGAAATAACTGTGTAGATATCACCGACTCTATTGTGTATATATAACTGGGTGCAAGGAAAGGGCAAGGCACTAGACGTCTTAATAAGGATTAAACCATTATAAATCGCGTGAGATAATATGCATGTATCAATACTAAACCTTACTTCAATATTACGTCCTAGCTCTTCTACAACAAAACACAATTGTTTCTTCTTGCTACTTCTTAGACAGAGGAACGGGGTTTACTTTAATCTAATTGTCAAGATAACATCAGCATCCCCTATTTACATGTTATAAGTTCAGAGCATAATATTTTATCTAGTAGCAATAGCAGCTCCTACGAATTTTCTTACAGCTAATTATGATCTTCTTTTCTTATTATTTAGAAATAACCGCTTGAACTAGACCAGGCCAGCCTTGCGATTTAATCAAACCGGTCCTATTTTTTCACCAGGTAGTGCTCTTCTGAGTAGTGTGCTAGTAATTATAGCTTTCCGTTAGAGTTTCTAATCAAAGGGGTTGTTGTCGAGCTTAAGTTCTTCATTATGGCCCTGGTAACGTCTGATGTAAATGATGGCTAGGCAATATCTATATTGGACTTCAACAGGCATATATATAGGTTATAGTAGTTAGTTTCATTGGGTGCACTAATAATAATAGTTTGGTACTTCCCCTACAAGTATAGTCAGAACCTACACTCGTATGATCATAGGCGATATATAGACCCTCACCAGGTGACACAGACTAACAGCCCCTGCGGTCCCAGTCATGCCAATACTTGCTATGTCAACAACAGCAACATAAAAGCGGCGTATTTTAGTCGAGACACCAGGTAGAACTATAGCAAACTAGTCGATGACCGATATAATAGCCGTAGACATAGCACATACGACAATGTAGATGACCGAAGCCATAACTCCGACGATGATTCAGGATATGAATAGGGGGTGGCGGACAGAGCAACACCATGGCCAAACTTTTATAATACCAACACAATCTAGGAAACCTGGCTTGCTAGCATTAGCATTGTTTTCACTCACGGCTCGAAACACGCCATATGGCATGGCTTTCTATCGAGGGGCAGTTTTCTAGATATTTAAATACGAGGAAGAAAAGACCTTGTCGAAGGTACATGAATACCGGAGGATTATCTGAGATTTCGCAAATATAAGCGCACGTTTTGGACGGATTTACAATCGCTACGGTTTTGCCTCGAGATGCTAGAGCTATTGTATAGTAAAGGAGGAAGTGGAGCAAATCAATATGGTACTAATATGAAACTACGCAGCCTTAAGCTTTATGTCAATCCTTTTAATGATCAGGTGGAAACCTACTTACAGCTTCCGTTATTACGTGTTGCCGATAGCGTGTATAACAACTCAGGCCATCTTGATTTACATGTTCGTGTGCTTGTAAGGTTCTAAAGAAATGCAGGCTAATATTAACCTTTGCATTGTTATGGTAGTGACTTGTAATAACATAAATAATATCTTATGCTAACTTTGCCAGTAACCTTTAACGCTCTTGCTCATGGCTCGTAGAGCCTTGCCTATACTTTGCGTGCCTATACGCAGAATATAAGAAGAAAAAAAAAAAACAGAAAACTTTTCCACGTACCACTACCAGCGTCAGCAGCACGATTTCTTTGCCTCTGAGATTCGACTTGATTTTCAAGGTCGAGCAGAGCCGGCGAGACGTGCTCATACAGGGAGCCCTCAGGTAACAATATAACTAAACCTTCTAAGTTGGTTATTTTAACAGTCTTGGCTCTGTCTCTCTATATATATCTCGGGTACTCCTAGGGACTTGGGGGACTAGGAATCAATGATATTTCTGTTGAGCATTAATATAACCCTAGTGAAATCGCGTACGAGAGCACTGCCGAATCCTTTTCAGACAAGTCTCTCCAATGAGGGGAAATTCGCACTGATTTGCTAGCTGGTACTATTTCTTCAGAGAGGACCACTTCGTCTTCGTCTACTATCGTGACTGTCTGCTCAGGAGTGTCAGGGAAGTAACCGGTATCGAATTCACGCTGTGTCTCCTCGGCCATGCGGACGATCTCTGAAAGTGACTCAAAATCGAGTTGAAGCTCGGCAGGTTGGGCATCCTGTGGTATTTTACTGTGTTCTTCGAGGGGCAATAGCAGTTCGAACGGTATCGAAAGTGCCCCTCCCACGGCTTCGCCGTTATTCTTTCGAAAAATTCGGTTACGAGCCAAAGTGCGCACAATAATCGCCTGGGATCCTAATTTCGATGTCCATAACGATACGGAGGCTTGATGAAAATGATCTTTAGATATGCGAACGTCTGGTAGTGCGTACTCTATATTGATAGCAAGGACGGTAAATGCATCAACGGGCGTATTTATCACGTACTCTACCATACTATCCCGGATTTGCTCCTGTGTCTGGCGATAGCCTATTTCTATAACAAAGCGTGGAAATCGCTGGTCTTTGTAGCGAATCTGCCCATCTGGACACTTCATAAGCCGGGGAAATTTGCCTGAGGAGATCTCTCCGATCTGAAAACCGCGTCGACTATTATATACTTCGAAATTGTCGCGAAATGGCTGCAGAGAGAGGTGCGCGTCGGTAACACGGTCGATTTCATCCATCAGCGCATCGAGTACAAGGCTCGCGCAGCATTTGTGAATTTCGGTCTCTACCGGTCGCAAAGTTAAGATACCAGTACGAATATTCCACTCCTTGTGGAGCTTAAACCTGAAGTAGCCTGCGAGGCCACGTTTACAGAGTTCGGAATACAGATCCTCAACTGTCTCTTGATCGCAGAGGTCGAACGTTGGGTATTCCTCTTCGTAGAGAGACGGGGAATAAATCCAATCTGATAATTTCTTTATAGTTTGACAAGCTTGTTCGACCACTTCCCAATGGACTGCAGCAGCGTCTTGAGATACGCCACTGTCCGAACAGGTGTGATCAGAATCTGACTGTCGAGGTGGGGGTGAAGTGACACCGTCGTCTAGCGTTTCACTAATTCCACACCCTAGGTCCCCATCGACACCGGTGAGGTTCGTTTCTGGCGCAGATGTCATGATGCTAGTCGAAGGGGATAACTGGAGGAATGTTCTGGGTGGTTGAGAAACCGTATCTTGGATGGTAGTTTGCTAGGCATTTGGTTAGCTTGTGATATTTTTGAGCTGATGGCGCTCGAGCCTCCATCTGGCCTTTGTATCGACTGTTGACGTCGGCGTACCGAGTGAGGAGGGTTATGGTGCCACACTCGACACTGGCCAATTTACCAACTCGTTATACTGGTATGAAGGTCATGCTTTAGGCGCCGTTTGGAAAAGGCCCCTCTGGTCTTTTCGAGAGACCCATTATTGAACTAAATGTTTGCCTTCAACTAACCGTAGCTCTGTAATTCCTGCGGATTACATTTTATACACAGGTCAGAAATTGTAAAAGTCCAGACTTACCTCGCGACTTCCTTCGTAGCTATGGAGAAGGGAGAAGGGGGATTCCTAAACTCTCCATGAGGGGACCTTTCTACGGCCGAAAAGGTGGCGGATTAGGAGTCAGTCAGATAGAGATAGAATCAACTAATTTGCATCTTTTGAGATCTATTTCCTAGTTTATAATATGAATAACGAGGCTAACAATGAGACACAGGGAAAGCATTTTACTTGCAAAAACCCACCGTGCCTGTTTTCTGCGGCCACTACTTGATATAGGAGAAGCTATATAATTTTAGAAAACTAAGTAAGTTGGACGAAGTAGAGATAGACTAATTGCTCTAGTGCACCAAAGCATGCAGGCGTAAAAATACGACGTCCCTTATTTGGGACGAGAGTATTCCGGTCTTTTGATGTTGGCTCCCGGAAGTAGGTAGCTTATGTGTCAAAACATTGGCTGGCAAAAATGGGGAGATTAATGCGAAGCTTCGAGAAAACCTCCGTCTTGAACGTGCGAAGTCCATACCGTCCGCGAATTTACCTACACATTATCTACCTAAGGTACTTCGTACAGTGATTTAAGAGCAACGCCGCAATATTGATCAGTAGCCCCACATATTGTCAAAGCCAAAGGGGAGGGGTACCTGAACTGTGCATAACTAATAAAGCTACTTGCATGGTGGGGCAATTTCGGTATACCTACCTCCTAGGGACAAAAAAAAATAAAAAAAGACCAAACCTATTGGACAATTATAACTTCACCTGCGTTTAACTCCACATACGTACCATTTTTTGGCCTTCGTCGGCGGCGACGCGTTGTGCATGCTTCGTTCGCCTTCATACACCGTGTTTTCTTGTCTATCTAGGCATGTAAGTCGCACTTACTCTCGAATATCCCCTTATCGAGCTGTGCGCAGCATGGCGACGAATCCTTCCAATGGGTCGACCCTGACCCCGACCTCGAATGTTCAGACTTTCGTACGAGATGGCCAGGAGTTTACCGAAATAAGGGAGGGCCTCGGTCGCATCCTCGTACCCTATACGAAACCCGATCCCTCTGAAAAGACCAATAAGAGCGTCGAGGAACAACAACAGGTCTTTTACAACCCCATCCAGCAGTTCAACCGGGACTTAACCGTCCTTGCCATCAAGGCCTATGGAGAAGGTCTCTTGTCTAGGCCGCGCCCTGCCAATGCGAAGTATGTGGCCAAGAGGAAACGCGAGAAGTCCGATGTTGACGGCCCGAACCCTAAAAGGCAGCCAGAGCCGCCTACCAATACCAATACCGCCGAAGCGAGTACCGCTGATGTAGCCGACTTGGCTCAAGCCAGCAACGTGAGCGCCAGGGAGAATGATACACCTATGCTTGATGATGGGGAGAGTATTGTAAACCCAGATGAAGATAAGGGAGCGCCCAGCGCTATATCAAACCAGCCGTCGCCTAAGACGGCCAAGGACCCTGAGTCGAAACGGGAAGACCCAACACAGCATCAGCCACCCCATAGCCCTAGCTTTACCATTCTGGACGCTCTCTCTGCAACGGGGCTTAGGGCTCTTCGATACGCGAAAGAGCTTCCCTTTGTCACGTCCGTTACTGCCAACGACCTGACTCCCTCCGCCGTCGAGGCTATTCGCCGCAATGCCCAGCACAACGGCATCGAGTCAAAGATCATCGCTAACCTAGGCGATGCGCGCGCCCACATGTATTCTATGCTAGTCGATGAGGTTACTCGTGATCACGAGAGGACAAAACATGGAAAGAAGAACAAATACAAAGGAAGGCGATATAATGTCATTGATTTGGATCCCTACGGGACAGCTGCTCCTTTTCTTGATGCCGCAGTTAATGCGGTCCGGGATGACGGTGGCCTCTTGTGCGTGACCTGCACGGATTCAGGTGTATGGGCTTCTAACGGTTATCCCGAGAAGGCATACTCCCTCTACGGCGGCGTTCCTGTCAAGGGGTTTTATTCCCATGAGGTTGGGTTGCGTCTGATTTTACATGCCGTTGCCACATCTGCCGCAAGGTATGGCTTGGCCATCGAACCACTTCTCAGTCTATCAATTGACTACTACGTCCGGATCTTCGTCAAGATTAGGAAATCCCCAGCCCAGGTTAAGTTCCTTGCAGGTAAAACGATGATAGCATATAACTGCGACCATGGATGCGGCGCTTGGGAGACTCAACTTTTGGCCCGCAATAAGAAGGCTACCAATAAATCCGGCAAGGGTTCATTCTATAAACATGGTTCTGCATTGGGCCCAACAGTTGGCTTGAACTGCCAGCATTGCGACTCAAAAATGCACCTTTCTGGTCCTATGTACGCAGGGCCTTTGCATTCCCCGGACTTTATCAAGAAGATCATCGACGACTTGCCTAACGCTCCAGACGACATTTATGGAACAAAACCACGAATAGAAGGCATGCTGTACACCGCACTCGAAGAATCGCTCCCGCCTCAGGAAGATACGTCACCTGCGAACAAGGACGACGAATTTGCAGTACTGGAGCCGTACCCGTTCTACTTCCACCCCACCAATCTCGCGGGTGCCTTGCATTGTGTTTGCCCAGATGAGGATAGCTTCAGAGGCGCTCTCCGTCACTTGGGCTATGAGGTCACGCGAAGTCACTGCAAGGCAGGCAGCATGAGGACAAATGCATCATGGTCCGTCGTGTGGCATATCATGAGACAATGGGCGCTCCACAAACACCCTGTAAAGACGGCAAACATTGGAGAGAATAGCCCAGCATACAAGTTGCTGAGATTGGGCGATAGCGAAAAGAAGGACGATGAGGTTGACAAACTAGAGGTTGTCTTTGATCAACGCCTTGGCCGCGATAAGTCGAAGCAAGGACTGACCAGGTACCAGGCCAACCCAAAGGAAAATTGGGGACCTCAGTCTCGAGCCAAGGGGCACTGAAAATACCTAAGCTGTGGCAGTGAACGTCAATGTAAGGAGTTGCCGAGTGGAACAGTTACAATTGATACCCTTTGATGTTTATGTCTGATAATGAAACAATCCTGTGATTAACTCTACTTCTCAACACAAAGTCCTAATTGTCTACGTTTTGTAGAAGGTGTGCGCATCACAACAAGCTGTTCAAAGGTAAGTTGAGATCTCTAGGACAGGGAGCAGACTTTCTTTTTGCCCTGAAGTGCTTTGGGTAGGAAGTACGCTAAGTACACCGGCCTTTCTCTACCTACATATCTAGATTACCTAATGGAGAAGTTACCATCACCACATTACCATATTAAAATCATGATGAGCTGGCTCAAGCTACCTACCTATGTAGTACCTTAGGTAGGTAACTTATTGCTAGCTACTTAGATATACCTAGAGGTAGGTGTCTATTCAAAGCATGCACAGGTAAGCATTAAGTACCTAGGTGAACGCCGGGACCTAAAGAGTCTAGGGCAACTCGGAATTCGGGTACCTTAGGCTACCCACCCAAGTAGATCGCAAATCCATTGATTTCATTGGCCCAACTGTCAACCTTATTACCTACACAAGATAGCTGCCTGTACCTACGCCTGCCCACCGACTATCTACATAAGTAGGCATTTAATCAAACCACTCCCGACCTACTACCTCGTACAAACCATGCGTATCGTAGGATTCGAGACTGAAGCCTAGAGTAGGAGGTTTGGCGGTTAGCCACGTACATATCCAATTAGCTATAAAGCAACCCCATCATTCACATCACCACCCTCTCCGTCTCGTTCGTCTCTTCGATCCTTAGCAGCTATGGCTAGTCTACTTGGCGTTCCCCTCGAGGTACTCCTCCAGATCACTTCATACCTCACCACTCCCGAGTATGGAAATTTTCGCTTGACTTGCAGCCAGATCGAGGCATTGCTGTTCGGCACCTTTGCTAGAGAGTTTTTCTCTAAGAGACAGTTCGCTCTGACCGAGTTCAGCATCCAGGCCCTTGTCGACATCGCCAGGTCGCGACTTGGTTCAAGCCTCACACATCTCATCATCCACCTAGAGCACCCTTACTTCTCATACAGTCCCTACGCACATTTGCACCTATCTACATCCCCGGAAAATGAGATCAGGCGGAATCGAGTCCGGACCGAGTGTCTTAACCACATGCAGTTCATCACCACCGGCTTAGATGCTGAGCTGCTGACCGATGCAATCAAACATCTGCCCAATCTTGAGACGATTGGTATGCGAGACTTCCACTCAAGAAGCCGTAATCGCGACAACAGTGCATGGGCCAGCTACGGCTGCCCTACATTTTCCAAGGAAGCGGGCCCTCTTGTCGTTCCAACTATCGGTATCATTAGTAGACAGGATCGTGGCTCCGAGTACACCAGTCACGTTTTCTTGACAATTTTACGGGCTATCGGAAACGCTGCGCGTACGTATGCTAACTTTCTATCAACCCCCATCCTCGCTTGTGCCTTGTTCGATGCTATTCCGCCTCTCGCACAATCCGCTTGCTCTGTGGATGAGCTGTCACCGGACGGCTCCGAGAGTTACTGTAGGGGAAATACTAATGCCTCATCCATTAGTCTGTGGTGCCAGCCCTAACGTGACTCGAATTGAGGTGCTTCTACACACCTGCGAATTCCCCGACTATTCTTTCAAGATACCTGATCGCTTCGATGCCGCAATTTCGCTAGCACTAAGCAAACTCAAAGCCATACTCCTAGACGGCCTTGTTGGAGAAATAGACTCCTCGTACCTCGTCGTTAAAGGTGACGATGGCAATGGCATTCCTGGATGGGGATATTTTCTTTCGAGGTTTCTGGCAAGAGCTTCAAGCCTGGAGCATTTACGGCTCAACTTCCAGAAATACGACCAGTCTGCTACAGAAAAGGTCCTATCATGGTTAGCAGGGGCGAAGGTAAACTTTATCGAGTCGTCAACGTCAGCGAATGTAAGTTTCCCGTTGGTTACTACAGTTAAGTATTATTGGGCTAACGGCCCTTCGATTCAGGCTTCCGGAGACTTACCTGCACATTTCCCACCTGCGCCAAAATTTCCGAAGCTGCAAAATATAGATATTGGGATGGCAACTGTGACAGAACGCGTGCTACTCGCGTTATACAAGAACTATATTTCCACTCTACGGGGCATTAGCCTTCATAAGGTCACACTTGAAGGCAAGTCAGACGGGACTATCAATCTATGGGCCCAGTTGTGTAATAAGTTGGCGAAAGCTGGCCTTGACATCAGAATGCTTTGGTTGTCCTTCATCTGGCAGAAGTCACGAGATCCTGAACGCCGTGGCCAGGTCACTTTTAAAGGGTCAAAAAATAGTGACGCAAAGGGCTGGAGAGGGACTACATTTAGTCAGTCAATTAAGGACATCACTGGCGAGATGCAATCGTCCTGGGAGGATGTTGATTCTGATGACATCGACGACGACGACGACGGTTCGTCAATACCTTNCCCCCCCATCTACAACGGTCCCCTTTTTTGCTAACCACTTGGAAATGGTATCCGTAGACGACGAGGAAGAGTATTCTGATGACGAATTCTGATGACGAATTTGATTAGTGTAATGACTAACTGATACAAGTCTTTAAAAAAAGTGCGATGATCTAGAAGTAGCTGTGCTACTACAAGTGTATTTATTACCAATGTGGGAGGGGGGGTAATGAGGATCGCTGAGTCTCTTTCTATACTAATGAATGAAACGAATGATTTATGAACAGATTACTTACTGCCTGTATGCATTAAGCACAACCGTGTTACACTATTCAAAATAGGACGATATATGTTCTTAAAGGAGCAAAATAAACAGAAAGAGTAGTTAGTTAGTGTCTCCCCGTTTCATCCACCATTAAAAAGGGAGGGACGGGACAGGACGGGACAGGTTTATCGCCCGATAATCGGCAAAAAACGGGGCTCAGCCGGGATTCGAACCCGGGGCCTCCTGCATTCCCATGTACGATTAATGGAAGGGAGCGACCCGAAGCAGGAATCATACCACTAGACCACTGAGCCGAACACCAATGAGGATTTGACATTCGGATGATGATTGACGTCAGGGAGTCAGCTTATTACCGAATATTGTGACTTCACGACGTGACGACCAAGACAGCTCTACTAGATTTTCTTTCGGCAATAATATTTGCGTCATCCAGTCCTAGGGAAGAATACGTACGCTGTCACTAAAATCAAAGGCGACGTATAGGTAGATTCTAACGTATAGATTCGGCCGTACAGTGGAGACTCTAATAAGTCTATCTATCCTTCTAGACTAGATGCACGTCTAGATAGATTCGACTCTACTCGGCTTACGGTTAATCCGTAAGATTTTGCAAACGACATTTCATCCCCTCACCCTATAAATCAGGGCCCCTTGGCGATTCCCTAGTAAACCATTGCGATTGGATTTTATTAAATTCAAAGTAGAAAGAGACATCTGACTAGAGAACAACAGCACTATCATAAATATAGGATGAAGTACTACCACCATATATTGTCACTACAAGAGTTCATATGACCTTTTGCCTCGATTCGCTCTATAGACTCTCGGAATAGGAGGGAGAAGGAGAGACTAAGAGGAAATAATGCACCATAGACTTGTAAAATAAATCAGCAAGAAGGTCCAATGCACATCTCTATAGCCAGCCACATATCCACGATCAAAAGTCAGTCGTGAGAGATGCTAGCTAGGGCTTGCTTGCATGCAAGGAGACGCGAGATACGGGCGATCACAGGGCACATCTCGCCTATACATGATACCGAAACAGCCCGGTTTATCCCATCGGCACACCCTATCTCATCTGTTAGGCGGGATCGTATCATGCGTTATGAGCGAGTGTCGAAATGCTATGCGAGGTGCCGGCAACACCAAGGTTAGACGAGGAACAAAGAGATCGAGGCAAGGCGCACGGGGAACAGAAGACCCAGAAACTTGGAGTGCTACGGGCGGATAACGGCTTGTCAACAGATTTTATTCAGGTGTTGTTGAATCAAGTCCTACCTATATGGGGACCTAACGATGTAGGTCTATGGAGCCACGACGGAGCAACATAGCCCTCGGGTAAATTGCATTCGAACCATTTGTTACTCTGCCTAGGCGTCCAGGAGCATTTTGTGTAACCCGATCTCATCTCCGTAACGTTGAGCAGTTGAAGTTAAAAGTAGATTATGTCGGTAGCCGTGGTTGTTGTACGGCCCTGTATGATCCTAAAGGTGTGAATACGCGCGTCAGGGCCGATTACTTGCCTTGTTGCAGTGTTAGCTAGATTTTCTCTCAATAATACGCCACTGCCACCCTTAGGCAGCACTTGATAGCCGGGCCGCATTCCAAAGATGCAAAAGCAAAAGAGCGTCGGGCTCCTCGTCGGTCACGCGCCATGTTGGGTATGAATAAAATGCATTAGATGTGCTCATGTAGGATCCAGCCGTGTAACAAGTGCAATAGGTACCGCCGGTGGCCTGCATAGAAGCTCGTGGGCAGCCGTACATATGCTTGTTGATTGTTTTCTAGCCTTTCGGTGATTTAGGCGCCCCTTCTCGGATTTCTTTTTCTCTTTTCGAGTTTCTCTATTCTAGCCGTTTCTAGGAACTGCTGTTTAATTACTTGTCTATTTCAAACAGGCGCAACTCAAGGGACCGCGTCTAGATTGCCACCGTAGATTCCAGATCATATTAGAATCAGTATATAGTGCATATGCCGGTTACGTTACGGCTTCAGGACGGTATTTCTCCCATGTGGTGACTATGGAGGCTCCGAAGACCCCACGTTGTCCATGTCGACAACAGCTACATACCATCACGAGCTGGTGGATGATAATTGGTAGAGCGATGTCTCGGCTGTTGCCCGGCCCTAGTGCTTGTCTAGGCGGAATATCGGACTGTTTCGGTGTCTTCCATCAGTCATTGTTGAGGCACAATGTATGATATAGTCAGACAGGAGCATATTTTGTTTAGGGTGAAATCCACCTCTCCCCAATCTATATTAATACAGAAGGAAGAAGCTGTATGTTCCGTAGCCTATCCGCTCTCAGAGCCAATGTTTGACCAATGTCTTTCTTCTTAGCGCCCGCTTTGGCGAGACACAGGACTGCAACGGTGCCCGATCAATTCTTGCCTCTTGGGTCCCTGTCAGATGTTTGCGTCCGTGATACGGGTCGCCTAACTGCAGAATCTTCCGAGGGTGTCTGCAGCAGTGAACTAGATCCTTCCAATACAGTGTATCGCCATACGGAGCGGTAGTTAACAGAGATACGCAAAGACCGGGGCCGAATCCATCACCATAGGAATGGGACCGTGTGCGTAGGCCAATTGGCTCCCCACACGGCCATCCGGAATCTCTCTTGACACGTGGGTATTTTTGAACAGATCAAATGCGCCTCGATCGCCCCGGTAGAGATGGAGGTGAAACCGAATTTTACTTTCAAGGACAGGTTGGCGGGCCCTAGTGTAACGAACCATGCCGATGGTGCAGCGCTTGGGCTATAACCGCCGCACCGGCACCCTTATCCCGTTTAGATCAATACTGTCGGGGGCAATCAGATTCGAGCATATTTTGGCCTGAGGACAACGATTAACTAGTTAACGAATATGTCCTTGACACCAGTTATCATGATAGGAGTGGCTTTGAGTGAGCCCCTTAGAATATAGCTCCGACATAAGTGGTTAGTACCTAGGTAGTTTATGAGCCAACATTGCCCATCTATTCTCAGAACGAAGACAAGACACAAGAATACATATAGGAGACAGAATATAACAAACGAGATTTACCACAAGTAGAATAGGGTAGTGTGAAGCATTTTGAGCCTAGATGGATGTCATTAGGCAACGCAAGCTACATATGCGATCATTATTCTACCCAGCCATCAGTCATCGGTATGCCCGACGAGGTTGACTTCTGAGTGGTTGATGCGATCTTGCCTGACCATCGCAGCGGAAGGGCAGTAATGCTGTGTGCTCAACGATAGCCTATTAGAGGGCTCCCTGTTGAGGATTGCAGCAGCNGGGGGAATAGATGAGGCGAGCGAGCCGTTTTGCGGTGAGAGGACGATTCGCCATTCATGATTGCACAAATCTGAGTCTGATGCGGGCGGTACTGCGCGTAATCCCCAACAAAGCGGGGGATCGGCACCCTAGCCATGTATAACCATGTATGTCGTCATTTTGCAAACATCGAAATGCCTTACACTTCGGTACACAATGCTAATTATACCACAGTACATTCCAATGCAGTATTATATTTAGGAACGATGTTGCTATGATATACGTGTCCCCCATACCGTATATGTATATACCTACATATGAACAGCCAATTGACTACAGGGAGGGGTAAAGCGGTCACTCGAGACGAGACTCTCGATCGGATCGTAAGCAGCATGAAGTGTACCAGCTGTCTTGCGTACCCAAGGCAATAATACTTGACTCGGTCATCTACGCATACCTCCCTAGCCTACATACCTAAGGTACCCCTCGGCCGGAATTTGTCTAAGCTTGCCCCCACCCCTGCCTACATACCTCTCCTGTAGAGGGGTAGATACCTAGATGCAAGCGGTAGATGCAAGCAGTACATACAAGTATCTACTATATCTGGGTACCTTAGATAGGTAGGTACCTTGGCCTGTAGATACTAGAGCAACAACCATGGAGTTGGAATTTCAGGGTACTGGCGAGGACTGGTTGGGGGGAGCTAATAGGTTCCTCTCGGCGAGAACTAGCCGTACAAGGTTGGTTTGGTACCTTGGTAGATAGGGTACGGTATGTAAAAACCACCCACGCTCCACCACTTCCAGCCTCGACACCTCCCACCTGTACGACACCACTTGTATACTCTTCATAGGCCATCCCACGCTCAGATTCCTAGCGAGTTTGTAAATAGAATTGTCTTCTGTACGTACCTACCTAATGCAGCACACTCTACATACAGTATCTATCTGCACGCCTACCTATATGTACCTGAGAGAATACGAAGTTGAAGTAGGTCTGTACTATTGCATGGTATGGGAGGTACATGTTCTAGGCACGCAGACCCGTAGCTATTTACCTCTGAGCTGCTTGCCCCTCACTTTGGCCCGTACTGTACCTGGTTTGTAGCATGGAAACAAAGCCCAGCAGAGACTGTGGATAATCAAGACGCTAAACATCCCACCTGCGCACTTCCTTTCGTACTTGCATATAAGTATCGGCCTCGCATTCCCCGGTTCTTCCAGAAACTTCAACATCATCCATTCTTCCCTCCCCATTCGCAAACCAGTTCAACAGGAACCAACCAGATCGACTACCGTCTCTTTCTTCACAATGGGTGTTACCAAGATTGTTCACGAGGAGGGCACCGGTGCCCAGCCCACCCCCGGCCAGACCGTCACCATTGAGTACACCGGCTGGCTCAAGGACACTACCAAGCCCGACAACAAGGGGAAGAAGTGAGTAACTATTGCCGGATAATACCGCATAATCAATGAGAGTCCATGAGAATGAAGACGAAAAGGAGAAAAGAGAATGAAAATCCCGACCTTGGAGCTACCCCGCCATCCCACCATTCATCCATCCATCCATTCCCAAAACAGCCCCTCCATACACCATGATGTGACGTCAGCTGACTTTCATCCTTATCCCTTGGATTGCTAAGACGTTTACTAACCTCCACCTACAACGATAGGTTCGACTCGTCCGTCGGTCGCGGGGACTTCGTCACGCAAATTGGCGTCGGCCAAGTCATCAAAGGTAGGATTTAAGAGTGGAATTTTCGATAAGCTTGTACTAATGCCTTCAACGATCAGGTTGGGACGAGGGTGTTTGCCAGATGAAGGTGGGCGAGAAGGCCACCCTAGATATCACCAGGTATGAGCTCTCGTGAAGAACCCGAATCAACCCATCAGAAACTTACTTAACTATTAGTGATTACGGCTACGGTTCTCGGTATGATTTCGATCACTTATTCCGCACTCCCTCCTATTAGTAATTTCATTACAAACCACCACCTTCATGATATTCTCTATTCCGTCTCGAGACCGCTATCATGTCTGTTTGGTGTCCAAATCGATTAACTGACAATTTCAAAACAGTGGGTTTACTGGCCACATCCCCGCTAATGCCGACTTGATCTTGTAAGTCTCTCGCGGAATCTAGTGTCATTAAATCAGTTTATGGTACATGAATCTAACAGACCCAACCCCCTAGCGATGTCCATCTAAAGAAGGCTCAATAAGCGTGCCACCGAGATGCTGTGATTGGGAAACTGCAAAGGTCGATATGTAGACGTATTCGAATTGCGTCGTAGCTTCATTATAGCTCATGGGGACGGATAAACCGGTCTGAAAAGTATTAACTAGAACTAGGTAGCCTTTCGTGTCGGAGGCAGTCTCAAATAATGTCAATGGACATACATCTTCCTCCTCAATCAGACGTGATTCGTTGTGCCCGTTGAGAATCTCAATGAAACTAGCATCCCTTATCATGTAAGGTCTCGCCAACGTAGACAATGTTCTTAGTAACTCCAATACCCAGTATTTAATACGCATGCTCATATTTAGCAGCAGAGTGTACCCAGGCTCTTAAATGAGAATGAAATATACTCGTTGCTGTGAGTAAACACCTATTCTCCTCGATTATTGGGCCATACTCTAGATAGCATTCTCCTTGAACGCTATATCCCCATTCCTATCTAGGTGACTGGACATGGCGTCAAGGGGTGATCCCCGATTTAATTACAGTAACTCGTTATCACGGCGAAGCGTGTCCTATATATAACATAACACATTGACGATTCTGGGGTGGAGGCCTAGAGTAGAAATTGGCAGGGCAACTTCATAGGAATAGCAATGAAACAAAGGCGGATTAATATATGTAACATTCACTACTTGAGGAAGCACTCCCTTTATGTATTGAGATAGACAGGCTGGTTGTTATGGATGGAAGAGAATGCATCTGTTGTTTCCATGGAGGTGTCTAAATTAGCAAATATAATTACTATGTTTAAAATATATTATTGGATAGCTTGGTGCAAAGGGATAACTGGGAGAACTGCAATCAAACGCATAAATACTGTTAGGGGGAAACTGCGGGGGAAAACATGAACGAGATAAACATGAATGACGCCACCTTATGCTTAAAAAACGGTAAGGGGTTAATGACCTCCCGACCAACAGCGTCTCGTCGCTGAGACTTGTGACCAACGTCGAAGCAAGGGCACTAGTTTGCCTATAGGCAGACTTCATCCACTCTATACCCGGTCTCAACCTTGGATAGAGCACAACCAGAAAGCAAATTGATTAATGGGGCTGTTTTCTGGCACTAAATTGAATTGCCGGAAGACTTGTAATATTCTGGGACTCGATAGACCTGGTTGCTCTTAAATACCTATGGTACATATTATCCAAAAATACCCTCACAATCAGGACAAGGCTGGCCGAAAATGATATATCGATTCTATTAAACAGGAAATCTAAGATCAACAGGGACAGAGCAACATAGTTGCGTAGCTTGAGTATCCTATCCCGGAGCATTCGGCCGATAAACCAAACCGTGAGCGATGATATGTAATGATGAATTGCAGGGATCGATTCAAAGTTTTCTCACAAGGCTGTCTCCTAGAAGTAGCACACTTGAATTGCATCCTATTCAACCTTCCACTCAGTAATATGTTAGCTTGCTTACTTCGCATGGGGGCTAACTGGAGTTTTACCTAACATATGCGTAGGTAAGTTGTAGGTGTAAATACCTTAATACATCACGTGCATCCTAAACGTCCTAAGATTCTTGCCTTCTGATATCACATGGCGCCGAATTCAGAATCAACCCATCTGGTTCCCAGCCTCCAAGGGTGTTTGAATTCTGTACCTGATTTACTATCTACTGTTCCCACAACACGGCTTGGGAAATGAAGCCAGCCTTAGTGTCGAATTCATTGTAGAAGTAAGCCAACGGAAATCTACTTCGGTTCAGGTTTCAGTATTTCGATTTGATAAACTGAAGCATATTTTAGCCCGCTGGAATACTATCTTGGATAGAATATGAAACAAAGAATCGGCCGTGTACTATTGGTATAATTCTAAACATTAGTTAAGCCCTTCAAGTCTCACACGTCGACTGAACCACAAAATGACTATTGCATCTATCTATACTAGAAAATGTCTACGCTGTAGTGGAGTGGCTCATGGCCGACATACCATGTTGGGTATATAAAAGCATTCTGTTTGTGGAATATTCCCAATCACTCGAGACATATGATACGTGAATGCTAACTAATCCCGCACATGTTATCTGAAAGAGCGTTCCTATCACACAGCTATCCTTTTCGATAATAAGGGACGTCTTGGACTAAGCGGGGCTAGACAAGATCTACCAGCGTGGGTGTTTGATCGCCGGCGATAGTTTCTCGATATGTCTATTTATACCAGCGACGACGGTATTAAACTTATTTATGCCGCTGGAGCCTGCCGCCCGCACATCCGTAAATCACGAATCATAGAAAAGACGCGGTACATGGCAGAGAGCAAGATTGCCCCCTCTCCGGAGGTGTGTGCGTGACCACCGGTCGGCACACGACCGTGTGTTATGAGGAGATTCGTTCGTGTATATCAACACTGTGAACTCGAGTTAGGTATGGCCCGGATAGAATTGCTTGATTGTCACTTCTATTCTTCGGGCTAGTATGAATTCGGCTGCCTTGTATGGCGATTTGCCACGCTCTCCCGTGAAGCCCACAAATATCCGGGCTTTTCATGTCATGCGATGCTATATGATCTGCGGGATCTACTCTTACCCATCCGGACCCGGCGGCACGGGCTCGGAGGTCAAGAAAGAGGAACGTCTATTCTAGAGGGACGAGCGGACGATAATTCGCCGGGTGAGATATGTTGGTTAATTGGGTGATGATTAGCCATTCTCTCTAGCTTGATATAGGCCCCGTCATCCGTGTGTATTTTTGAGGGCCGTTCATTACGTTTGGCCATTTCTAGCTATATTCATTTTAACGCACAGCTAATCTCCCAGTATAAGTGACATGTTACTCGTCATCTACTATTTAACCTTGTCGTCGGTTTTAAGGGTAGCGCCGGCCTTGACTGAGTATAGGCGAGGCTCCCGAGATATTTTGAGATGATAATAAGTTACTAGAAAAGATTCCGGCCATGGAAGAAATGAGGAGAAAGAAAAAGAAAAGGGGTAGCTACAAAGTGAGCCGGATCCTTCTTGACTAGATGTATGTTTCAATCAATAATATTGCGAAGAGACATCGTCTTATGACGCGTCAGCTAGTGCTAGATATATCTATCTATTCAACTACATGTTAAAGTGTACATAAAGTTTCGAGCTAGCTAGATAGACTTGTCTGATAATAAGCGACTCGGGGACTTGACACATACTGATACAAGGTAAACCAC
>JAPUUL010000339.1:0-20555 GCA_029590625.1 Lasiodiplodia mahajangana
GTCCATCTTGCAAAGGCATGGACGGACTTGTTGTTGGTTGTTGCGCCATACCTCCGCTGCTGCCGTTATGGTTGCTTGCTGGATGGTACTGGCGCAGACTATGTTCTGGGGAAAGAACTCGTGGACCTCGCGGATTGCGGGTAGGCACCGTACTCCGAGTTGGGTGTTGCGGAGGCCGAGTAACTGGCAGGACGCGACTCCTGGTTGCTCGGGTACTGGGCAGCAGACGGATGATCTGCAGAGGAGGCTTCAGACTGATTGTCGCCGGATACGCTTGGATAGGGCGAAGGCAAACCTGACTGCGAATAATCGTGGACGTTTCGTTCCATAGGGCTGTCGGAGGTGTTCAGGAGCTTGCCGAATTTCGCTCCTGGACTCGAACTTCTCAGTTGCTGCTTGGGTGCACGCGGTAGCGATACACAATTGCTAGCCAATGCGTGATGCTGCGTTGGTTGTGTTGGCACTACAAACATGCTACGACAACCAAGAGTGGGCGGGAAAGTAAACGGCCCAGGTTTTTAGTACTCGAGCCAGGTCTAAAAAGAGAAGCAGGCCGGCGTGTTTGATCGAGATAGTAGTGCAACCCAAAAGAGAGAAGGATAGAGCTGTACCAACAACTCGAGGCTGCGGCTGGGTTGTGTATTTAGTTCCGTGGTAAGTAGTCTGCTCTCTCACGGAGGATGATTGATGCAGATCGTATTACGGGTCTAGTTGGTCAGGACAAGATACTAGTAAAGTAGTGTCGTATCCGGTCCACACAGTAGTCCACAGCTTGACAGCCACCAGAAGGTTGTTGCTGAAGATGTTAGGAAAGAAAGTGGCTCCAGAGTGCGAGTCGATTTAAAAGAAAGCGAACAGGGTTGGGATCCTTAGAAAACCGGCACCACTCCCCTCACGGTGACTGACTCTGATGACCGGCCGAGGGGGAGTATCTCTGTATATACACCACCACCCAAGGATACAAATGCCCTCAACCTCAACAGCGGCTGAGTTAAGACCACAATCTTGACAGTAAGAACCTCGGGCAATCAGGTCTGCGCTCAGGCAAAGGCAAAGGGCTGATAGAGAGGTACGCGTCAAGACGGACGGTTTCCGGCGTCAAGACACAATGGTACAAAAGCACTTGTATGGTGACGCGATCAACCTAGCTGTACAGTACTGGTCCCGGCCGCCCCAAAGGTATTGGGCGAACGCTCAATAGTGTAGATTCGAGAAAAGATACTCGACTAGTGGCAGTGGAGATGGTTAACAGTCTAAATTGGCGCCGAAATTGGGGGTTGCAATTTTTTTTTTGGGAAAATAAAAGCGATGCCCAAAGCTGACTAGGCCGAGAAGGCTAGTGGCTCTACCTGGGCGCTGTCAGGGGTAGGGGGATTAACGACAAGGGAGGCAAAAGGTTTGGGAATCTGGCCAGGTTCTGACTAGTGTAGGTGGTAGACTGGATCTCGGGAGGTCCAAAGGCGACCCAATTGTGCTGGAGCGTAACGCCACTAGCCTTCAAGCAGAGCTAGACTGACTCTTATTTGCCTCGTCGTCAATGATGGCGAGTTGCGCGATGGCCACAGAGAACGAAGCCAGTGGTGACGTGCAGTAGGTAGTGCGCGCGACTCGTTTTTTTCGGTAGGTAGCTAGGACAAGGATGTCTTGGCAGCCGTCCCGACACACAGACAAGAACGAACTACGCGGAGTTCTGAGCAGCGTCGCAGCGTCGCAGCGGCTCTACGTGCTGTGCGCTGTGTGCTGTGGATGCCGGGTTAGATAGATGGAAACCTCAACGCCGGCTCTTGAAGATCAGAAATTGATAAGGAAAAAGGCCGGGTGGTCTGGCGTTGGCCTGGTCTGGTCCGGTCCGGTCCTTTGTGGCAGTGAGGTATCCTTCCAGTGGGAATAGAGTATAGTACGGCTGGTGCCTTTTAGCTTTGGCGATGTTATTATGGTTGTTGTCCTAGTGCCGCCAGTCTACTCGCAAGTCCTGGAACACACAATGTGAAGATGCGCGCGCTGTGCACTGGCGCCTTGAAGTATGTAGTTAGTCTGGGCTAAGTGAGGTTTAGCGAGGTTGGCTAGCGCAAGTCGTAGGCGGCGGAACGCGTCGTTTTTTTATGCAGGTGAAAACGCACCGAAGGGGCGCAAACAACAAGCGTACAGAAATGTCAACTGAAAGAGATTCAATTGTAAGAATGTCATAGGCTCAATCAATCGGTTGGCGAAGCTGATTCAATTGACTGCTTGTAGACACCACTGGACCTGGGGAGAGTTTTGAAAAGGGGAGGGAAGATGGGTGGAAGCTACCTAGACACAAAAAAAGATTTATCAGATACTGGTGGGTACAGCGGTGTAGGTACCGGGCAACAGGTAATGCGTGAGGTACATTGAGAGTACTTTCGCAACCCGTGAGTGCGAATGTACATTGACGGTACTGTACCGGGGCAGGTACAAGCTTCAGGTACGTACACTAATGAATGGCTGCGCAGATGCCACTCGGTACCTCCATGTAGCAAGAACGTGCCACCGTACAGCACAGGTATGCTAGCGGCCCTCAAGTGTCAGGGCAGACCAACCTATGTACCTACCTCTTGCCAAGTGACTTTTTCTTGGGTCCATCCAGATGCTCGTCCTCAGCGACAACCTCGCAAATCTCGAAATAAAACCTCGGCTTGGGATGTTTCTACTTCCGTAATCATCAACTCATTAAATCCTGTCTCTCTCGAACTCGACAAATAGCTGTATGTTTTAGCCTTTGTGTTGATAAGCCTTTGTATATAGTTCAAACTAAGTCATTAGTAACCTTTACCTCTTTACGTTAGCATTTTTCTGATGAGACTGATACCCCCCCACACACACACCATTATGTACAAAGTACGCCTGTCTGAGGCCTCTCCTTTGCACATGGTTTTTTTTATNAAAAAAGTCTCCGCTCTTCACATGGTTAAATTGACATACATAGGTATAGTCACGATAACTTCTATTATAACCCATACCCTGGCCGTATACTTGGTGCATAGTAGAGAATTCCCAAGAAGTAGTGTATACCAGCAGGGGCAATGGCTAGGAAGTTATCGGCTTTTAGTTTATATTTCTTAGAAGCCTTACATGTTCCTGTATTGGTGCTGTCGATCATATTAGTGGTAATGCGGTACAGAATAGAAGCCTCCGTTTCAATGCTCTGCACTAGGCAGGTAACAGAGACCGTTTTCCAATTCCAGCTCGCAGGGCTTACTTATGTTGAAGATATTTAGACATGTCATACCGCCTGGATATGCATTGTGGCAACGGCCCGAATGCCAACTGGTTTGCCGCGGCATCGGCGAGCTGTAGCTATGAGCTGGCTGAGGAGAGAAACGCTTCACGATCCACTACTGAACAGTAAGAATATCAGATATTTGCTGTAGGGTAGGGCGCGGAGATATCCATGGGAGGAGAAGGACCAGCAGACAGACCCATATGTACGGCAGTACACATACGGAATGAGATGGACTAACAAGGCATATGGTGAAGACGAAACTTGACACCCATGAGCGCAAAGAAGCTCGCCGACGAGCCCCATGTCCCTGGGCATACATACACCATGCGTAGTACACACCACGGAGAGAGGGGGGTTTGTGGTCTGTGGTCTGTGGTCTGGCAAAGAGAGCGCGTTGGTGGGGGTGGGTTGGAGCCGGAGCTAGACCGTACCTAGTCGCAAAGTATCACTGTACTCGGTATGATAGCATTCTGTCTGTCTACAGCATACAGCATACCACAACGCAGCTTTCGAGAATAATGTCCTCGCAGATCCACCATGTACATACCTAGGTAGGTATATTGTAGGGGCTGTAGGGGTGCTGTAGGGGGGACGGTGCCATTCGTTAACTGGTGGACTGAAATCTCTGGCTGATCCCATGAGCTACCCCCGTCTGCCCCCTGACCGTCGCCCAGCTCTAATCACGCCAAGGTCGCACAACACCAGCACCTAACGAAGTGTGACTAGTATATATCTGGGGAAGCAAGAAACAGCCCTTAATTGCAAAAAAAGTGTTAGGAATACCGGCAACTTGGTTCACAGAGCCTAAAACACGTTCCGTCTATCGAGAGGCGCGCGTAAAGAATATTTGGTGACATGTACCCATCCTGCTGCATCCTCTCGATTCCGAGGTCGCCCGTCCGTCCTGGGCTGACATCAGGATCCTGGAATTCCCCAGTTTGCATACTTACAGATTGTAAATTCTCATGTACATGTTTACTTTCACGAGCATGGTATCGGTACCGTACGCATCACTCGACGGAGGTAGCTTTTTCGCTGGTTGGCACGTTCACTGATTGGCTTGCCGGTCAAGGTTGCCGGGAGATTGGTGAATGACTCGCTATGCATATAGCCCCTGTCAAATATCGTACGTAATAATGTCAGTGCATACGAATAATGTGGCCCAGCCTGTCGAGCCTGTTGCGCTCTGCATTGGCTGTGTGTGCTGCCGTGCGGTTGTCGTGCTTTCGTGCTCGGTTGCACGACCAACCTCGAAATGCCTACGCCATGCAAGCCAAGTCCTTAGCTATCAAGGGGAGGAGGTAGGGCAGGCAGGCAGGTAAGGTAGGTATCTCTTCTGCCATTTGCGATATGTCTAGCGCGTTTTAGACTGAGCAATGACAACACCCGTTTCAGACTCGGTATCTCGAGTCCTAGGACGAGTTTTCGGGATCGGGGTCGCGTCGCTGGGTACATAGAGAATGGCATTCGCAAAATCTCGATCCAGAGAGTTTCATACCTAACCTGGATCCTCGGGCAGTAGCTCGGGCTTGCCCAACTCTTACCGCTGTCCATGTCTACGGGGACCATTTCGAGCGATCGAGGCAGGTACCGTGATCCTCCAAATTGGCGACGAAACAATTGCCTTCTTCCATTGGATCCATTTTTTCTCAAAGGATTGATGGGCTGGAGTCTGGTAATGTTGGATCAGAATTAGATATTGGACGATTTGTGGAGAAATGATAAATATGCATGACGCTCCGTTGCGTCACCTCACTTATCCTCGTCTCGTTGCGCTCTTCGCCGTGGATGGCCGGTTAGAATAAATAAGGACGCAGTCGCCGATGGGCCAAGCCAGGGAGGTAATAGGTAGTCGGCGTGAGTTGTGTGTGAATGTGAAATCGTGACTGACGCTGGTGAGATATGGACATGGACAGTCGAATCATCCAACCGACGAGATCTGGGGCGATTATTGGCATTGGTATTTGTGGTGAGCTTTAGCCACGGAGCCAACAGGTGATCAGTCGCGTGGCAGCCAGCCAAGCGATGCCATACATGACGTGTGGCGGCCTTTGTCTACGCATATGGATGGGATGTCCATCGACACGGCTTATGAAAGACGGTGTGTCATGGAGGGTACAGTCGAGACAGTGTACCTACTGTACCTACTGTACCCATCCCCTGTTGTACATATACCGTCGATACTTCTGTTCTGGTGTCTGAGGACCCCTGCTGCTGGGCGCTGGGGTCAGATATTACCTGGGTACAGTATTAGTCAGGTATCGGCTCACGAACCTCTCTTATCACCTTGGATCATCTTGGAAGACAATGTAGCTACAAGTAGCGTTGCGTACCAAAGAGATTGTCCGCGATTTAGACGGTTATCTATACGCACAGTTCGTCCAAGTCGGCGATATGGTTAGGTAAGGTAAGGTAAGGAAAGGTAAGGGTAAAACGTATCTACATGAATAAAACAGACTGGAGGTTTTCAAACACATCGAAGTAAGCCTTATTGACCTTTTATTTCTATTTGGTGCTATACACATACATACGTATGTACGTAGTGTATGTATGTATAGCAGGTTTTGGGCTAAACCACTGGGCGCATACATACATTACCATACTAATCAGAAATGCTAGCTTGGCCGCCTCCGTTACACTTGATATGGACCTTGCTATGGCTTCTTCCGGGAAGAGGGAAGAGGGGGAACCCGAAGCCTGCCATGTGAAATTTGTGTCAAAGTGAAAAAAAAAAAAGAACCAATGCGGTAACCCGCCGGCGTGAAGGACACATATGTATGCGTGTGCGTATGATTGTGGGGACCAGGACAGCCGGGGAGACATTACATAGGTAGGTTATGTAGATATCTCAAAGCTGATGAGAGGAATACCTCTACCTACCGGAATACCTACCTGCCTCCCTACATACCGACATCCCATTCCCATTCCCATTCACACAAGTTACTCCACAATCAACCTATGCACGTCTATATGTAGGTATATATGTATGTCTGTATGTATGTATATATGTATGTATATGCGCATGTATAAGTAGTATAGTGTACCATGACCTTGGAGTAGAAGCCTGCAGGTAAGGTACCTAGAGTCGCGTATCCGTATACTACCTACGATACTACCTATATTAGAGGGCGCCCAGAGAGATCAGGATCTCATAACTCCCCACCCGGGTTAGCGCTGGAGAGTTATTGTGTGGCCTTACCGCGCTTCACGCTATCTACCTTAGGTAATTGTCGGGGTCGGGCGCTGGCCAGGTTCTCGGGGCGCTGGTCTGCCATCATTGGCTAATTAATGCCCTCCTTCATGTCCTTCATGGTGGGTGTGTTATAGGCGCAAAGTGGGTACGTACCGGCGTGGATCCGAGCAAGACCGAGGAAAGGAAAAGGAAAGGGGTAAAGGGGATTTCAGCTCAGTCGATACCTCTCTCCTCGCCTTCGTCTGGTCTGGTCAGGGTCTCTCCAAGGTGTGGTAGGAACCACGGAATCACGGTGATGACGGAATTCAGGCGAGGCAAAGGAAACAAGTATCGTACATACAAATACGGACAAACGACGGAACGAAGAGGTAGGTAATCGGCAGACGCGAGCCGAAACCCCGTGATCAATTTTTTTTTTTATTCTTACAATTTTTTTGGCTTCCAAAGTATCGCCATCGGCCATCGTCATCAACTCAAGTCTGTAGAGTTCAGCTGCCCCAGCGATGACTAAGACACATGGGAGATGGCTAAAATCAGCAACAATGACAGCATGTCGGCAGGGCTCGGAAATGAGTGATCAATCGGTCGGTGCAGAGCGGTGCAGCAGTTTTGCCTCGTGATCTTGGCCTAGACAAACTCGGCATCCTGCCCGGCACAGTGACTGTTGTAAGACCCAAGACCCAAGACACAACCCAAATCAATCACGGCCAGGTGGCAGGGCCTGTGCTGTTCTAGCCTGGGTAAGGTACTGTGAGGGCATGCGACACCACAGCTACCAATGTAGGTATGTACATCGGGTGTCTGTCTGTCTGTCTGGCTAGCTGGCTGGCTGGTAACCCGGGCAGACTTACATACATACATACATACATACATATAACATATACAGCACATATACCTACTTACATACTTGGGTAGTACATACTATACTGACATACCTCCTAGGTACCCCGGAATGATTTCCCGCTAATGGACATTGGTAAACGCGATCTGTCAGGACCCTGGAATGGCGTCGGCAGCAGGATACAATAGTACGGTACGCGTCTATCTAGTGTAGGTAGCGTGTGTAGGGTAGGGTGTAGGGTGTAAGGTAAGGTAAAGGTAGTCTAGGTAAGGTGAGCGATACATACATACCTACATACTTACTTACCTACCTAGATCTCTCCTACGACCCGAACGTCTGGGAGGCACTAAACAAGCGTGAGTCTGATGCTGAGGCGAGGCGAAGCACCAAGTAGTCTGAATCTTTGCCGGTTCGAGCTACGAGCTAATAATAACGAACGAACCATTACCGCCGCTATACGTAGTGTGTGTATTACCGACTATAATACCTATAGTAAGTAGCTTCTTCATTCTTGGTATGATCGTGACCATGGCGACGATGGCATTTTCGACGACGACGACAACAACAACATACACATACAGCATATACATACAAACATTACCGCTATTAGGGATAAAATGCGAGCGCTCACTGAGCCATGTGATTCCCACAGTCCGCCACATCATTCTCATTACTATTTTATTTTATTTTTATTTTTATCTGGCTTTTTTATTATGGCTATGTATTATTCCTTTCAACTAATTGTGATTGACCGCCACGCCAGACATCGCCGCATCGCTGCCAATGTGATGTAACGGCCAATACCTGCCTCACCATCCCCTTCGTCTCCCTCCACCACCACACACACACCACGCCACCACCACCACTACCAACCACCATGCCGTTCCGCTCACCCGCTCCATTTGGTTTCGACAGCAATCCCCCCCCCCAATCTCGCACACCGCCATATATCATCACCTGCGGGAGACAAATGACGAATACGACAGTTGACATCGGAACTCTACAGGTGTCCGTCTCCTTGCCTCTCGCTCTCGCTCTCCCCCTCCCTCTCTATGTCTCGTGCGTGCTCGAATTTCTCTCTTCTTCTTTCTATTCCTTCTCCTCCTTCTGCTCCCCCCTCATGCCATTCCACATCTCTCCCCGAAAGCAGGTGATCGTGGCAAGAAGAGGCGCTTTGCTTCGCTTCCGCGAGCTGTTTGATGCAAGCAAGGCATAATAAGTCCCATTACCGTAGGTCACTCACTCACTGCTGCTGTGATGGGCCTGCGTCGCTTCGTCAGCATACATACCCAATATATATCACGATATGCGACGTCCTATCAAACATGGAATGACCATGAGCGAGAGACTGGTGGGAACGGGATATGATTGCTCGGGTTGCTATTTTTCCTGGGTTGAACAAGGTTCTCCTCTCAATAGACACATGCCACTTCGACAGGCTTACATGGCTGGCTAGGTAGCTGTCGAATGGTCACATGCTGGTCGCCTAGCATCACAGCAGCGGCAGCAGCAGCAGCAGCAGCAAAGAGAGCCAAGGAGTCGCCCGAAAACCGCAACCCGGCCGGGACCAGCGCTCAGGACCTTGCCTAAATCTAGAATCTTATAATCTTACCATTGTGATGACGGAGGCCGAGGGCCGTTTAATGAACAGGCTCGAATCCTCCTCCATCTTCGAGCATAGTATGACTACAGGTAGGTAGATGGACGGGCATGAGAATAGGTAGGATCGTACATAAGAGTTACCTCATGTCGATGCCTGACAGATCGATCGTAAGGTAGACGTAAATTAAACGAGCAGGCATGTATGCCGTACAAATGCCACTCGTCGACCCGCGGTACTTACGTATGCAAGTGTAGGAGCCCAGTGCAACATTTCGTGACAATATCAACCGAGGATATCCAGCCGTACATCATAAGCATCACATTCCAAGTTGTCGTTATACTAGAGAGATAAGTCGTCCACGTACCGCCAGGTTATTAGCATCTACGTTTCCCGCTGTCTAGTCTATCTAGCTCGTAAACTAGTCCAATCAATAGAATGAACGAATGTATATTTTTGGGATCTCTAGTTTGGGGAGAAATATATCGTCGTTTCCGTCAACCAAAAGGACCCATGCTTCTTCGATCTCACTTTACAGATGCTGCAAGCCGTATTGGGATATGTGAAATATTTGATGCAATACGATGATACACATATGATACACACCGATCTATCAACAGACAGGCCTCGCCAAGGGCGCCGAACGCGATATTTCCTTTGATATAAAAGAGTCCCGAGATTATAGGTATATGCATCCTCATTCGCCAGGAAGCCGAACCCAACAAGAAAAAGAGAGNAAAAAAAAAGACGCTCATCGTTGGCTTTGCATTGCATCCAGCATCTTAGACCCACTGGGTGCACATACATACGTCTATCTATACTTACATATGCGCACATCGCAACCTTGACGATGTTGGGACGATGGCCTCGAGTCATGTCCAGAGCGCCTTCGACGTCGGCACTTGGACACACCCAAGTAGGTATGGGCCCGAGGCAAAAGAAGGTGCGTGAATCCATACGTAATTCCGCGATTCTAATCTATTTATGATCCATCCAGTGTCTGTCTGTCTGTCTGCTCTGTCTACTTGTAAGAAGTCTTATCAGCTTCCTTCAAGGTAGGTACCTACCCTAAGTATGCCGATGCGTGCAAGCAAGCAAGCAAGTAAGGAGACGCGAGTCGCTCCACCATTCAGATTAACATTAGGGATGGCACCTGACATGTTTTCTCGCTAATACTTAGGCGTAAGTCTAAAGTAGACTCGCTAGTTTGCGGGATCGAATGGCCTTGCAGCAGCATAGGCGCAAAGCATGGGGCAAATTGGTGCTAGTGTAGGTCTGCTGCGTCGGTTGGGTTGGGTAGTCCCCTGGAGGGAGGGAGGAGGGAGGAGGGAAAACTCTCGTGGGACGAAAATCCGCGGATTACGTAGTACGCATGACGGTCAGGCATCTTCAGCTGATTTAGTCCACTCTCCTCTCTCCACCAACTCGGCGCGCGCATGCAATGCAATTCGGCCGCGGGGGTTATAACCTTTCACGGACAAAAGAACCGTCATTCTCAATGGAGATATATGGTTCGATTTGGTGACATTTGGAGAGAATGAAGTAGGTATGTATGTATNAAAAGAAAAAAAAATTAAAACCAAAAATAAAATAAAGTCCTACATTCCGTATAGGCCGAACCACGACAATTATTGTATTGCAGCAGAGTCAGTCCAAGTCCGTCATTGGGGCGGGTGTGAACGAGCATGAGGATGGGTTGGGCAAATGTAATTCCTATCCATATCTCTACGATCCCTGGACCGGCCATTATACATAGACTTAGGTACATACATACATACCTACATAACCCATTTGTCTGGATCTACATACCTCAGGCTCTAGTACACACACAAAGGACCCCTGCTGCCAAGGAGCTGCAGTGGCGATCAATGCACACAACACTACCATCCCTTTTTTGACGCTATCACACTCAACTGGTCCCAGCCATTTCTCTGGGTACGGCGCCCGCCCAGCTATACACGTGTACGGTGGTAGGGGTAAGGTAAGGTAGGTAAGGTAGGTATGCTAAGCTACCTATGCTATGCCATGCTGGGCTGGGCTGGGCTGGCACTTGGTCACCTCCATACTTACATACATACAGCATACATATTATATTCACCCGACAGAAAGTCTGAAACTCGACAGAAAGAAAAAAGAAAAGGAAGACGGCTTCAGCTACCGCAGCTTCCGCCATTGACGTCAACAAAGGCCAAGTTTCAAATCAGCAGCATCCACCCTCCTCATTGAGATTTTTTTTCGGTTTTTTTTTTTCTGTGTCCTTTTCTGTGTAGCCGAAAGTCGAATCTCGAGGAAGATACGATATTGGGCAATTTCTCCGATGTCCTCACATATGCCATATGCAGTGAGGTGGGGGTTTCTTGGTTTTTTTTTTTTTTCTCCTCTCTTCCTTTCTTCCTAGGTAGGTATGTATGCAGAAGGTATTTCCCCGGTAAGGCGAGGATTGTACATAATGTAATGCGTATGTACTACTTACAGTACAGTGTCTCACTCACTCTCTGTCTCTCTCTCTCTCCCGGTTCGCCATGTCCCAAGTCATGTCAATGGTTCGCACTAAGGGGAAATGAAGCCCTACACGCTACGTAGGTACTCTGCTTGCCTCGGTCGACCGTTCGGCAGTAGTGCGTTGCTTGATCTTCACCCTCAACACTAGTGCTGTCGTCCACAACGCGACCCACGATCCAGCCACAATTCCCATCCACTCCCCTCAACGTGACAAGGAATAGACCTCTTCTAATCAGGGTCACGATCTTGGCCACTCGGCTGTAGTTTCAATTTTCATCCTCGACTCTTTTTTTTTTCCCTCTCTCTCTCCCAACTCCGCTCTTTCGCCTTCTTTGTTCGGTCCGTACATAGGCCCGTACATAACCGTCTTCGGCACGTCCGACCCGCGTCTACAAGTCATTGTGACATCTTACCTCATAGGGACATAGTTCGAATGAGGTAGTATTCCTTCAACCTGCCCAGTCTCTATCAAAGTATGCGGGTTGTTCTGTTTTCGATCATCAATGCGTTAGACTGGTGGGCCAGATTATCTGAGAAAAGGTCGAGGCAGGGAAGAGGGAGGCATGGATTGATAGATGGATGGATGGATGGATGGATGGATGGGAGAGAGCGGAGCAATAAGCATTGCGAGAGCTTAGAACATGTCAATGCACTGCATTTCCATGGTTTCCTAGTGTAGTTTCGGATGGCCTGCCGTAACGCCAAAGACTGGCGGTACCAGCAAGGTGTGCACTTACAGCAACACTAGCGGTGTCTGTCGGGCTCTTGGGTCGCTTTTCCTGGGTGCACTACCTTGCGCCAACTTTGTACGAGATCGGTCTAAGGTAGGAACCGGAGGGATCTGACAGCTATTGGTTCAGATGGTGCGTGCTGTCGCTTGTCACTAACCTGCTAGATCCCGTTACACACTATCTGCGTAGAATCGATAGAGTTGCTAGTTACAGTAGGTGTTCTGTTCTACTGTTTAGGCAGGTTTCACAATGTACTGTTCCTTTGTTCTTTGTTCTTTGTGGTAATGATAATAATAATAATAATAAAATAATAATATGTTGCTACCATGGCTATCAAGCTGCCACATTTGTCTGTTTGTGCAATTGCTGGTCCACGGCGAGTGTCACCACCAAATCTCAGTATAATTTCAGCTGTATACGGAGCCCTACGCAGTATGTGAGGCAGGGGTGGCTTGCATACCGCCCAGCCCGTGTTCTTTGTTCTCAGTTCTCAGTCGTGATGGGAATTCCGGGTGCCGCGTGTTTGCCATGGGTCCTTACCGCTTGGCTGGAATGTGTGTGTTAATAAGTGGCTTGCTGCTGAGAAGCGCGGGACGACGGCAGGCTTTTCGTTGGTTATCCAAGCCACCGGGCTGGGTAATATGAGCACGATGCGCCTGCGTGGTAAAATCAAAAGCAACAAACCAGCCGATCAACCCACAGACAAGTCTCAATTTACTCCAAAAAGATAACGCCTGGGTAGAGAGAGGGCAATCAACGAAGCAAAAGTCTCATGCGTATACTCATGCCGAACGCAGAATCTCGCAGAATCAGGAAGGTTTCTCCAAAGGCACAGCTGAGCCCATGCAGCCAACTGCAGAGCTGAAATGCTTGGCTGGTGTTGAAGGCTCTGTTACACGACGCCCTTGCTTTCGCTTAGATCTTGACAATTCGCCAGTTGGGCGGAACGTCTCAATAATAAGTATACGAAGAGATGCTTTTGATTACATTCGTATAATAAATAATAGAGGTACAACGGTGGCGGCATCGGAAGCTGCCTTTTTTTGACGTGTCATCTACGACTGGCTATAGGCCATCGTAGGTATTCAATGTTTTCCGTGTCTTAAAGTTTTCAGGGCAAGGAAACTTTGAGGCGTTTGCTAGGAATATCCCCGCCATACCTAGCACTGGGTTCAGAGGGAACGGGCACGTTAGCAAACCTAGTAATGCTCCCAGAAAAACATATGCCGAATTTCCAGTTATCTACAATAGCTTTGGTAGGCACTTGTGTTCGTGAGCTTAGCGCTAGTAATAGGTAGCAGTTTGAGCCGAAACATGGTATAGTAACAAAGCCTAGCAAGATTTTATCTATATATAGGTAGTACGTACGCATGACTATACGTAGTTTCCGCTCAGTAGTGAGGTTAGATAAGAGAATAATTGTTTAGGTATTGCAATCATTACCTATGGGCCAATGCTTAAAATGTGAGGCTGTACAAAGTTCACAGCTGAGACAATGCTTAATTCACCTTGTACAAAGGAATTTGACAGGCAGCCAGCTACCCCAAAATATTGCTGAGGTAAATTCGACCGCGCCTCGAGAGTGGATGACTACAGATTGCAGGTTTTAGATCCATAGATCCTAGACTCAAACATACATCTCAGTAGGCATGTCCCACATAATCATCCTACTCAATGTCTCTTGTCCGTCATATTCATCGTATCCAAGGCACACTGAGGCTGCTGACTTGGCAAAGTTTCCTGCGGCCATTCCGTGGTACAGTCCTGTACGTGTGGGTACTTTGGAAATCCAAGGCTCGATGTACCAGCAATCGACCCGGGAGCCAAAACAAACCCCGCGAACCCGAGATGATGTCCGGGGTTTGGTTTGGTTTGGTTTGGTTTGGTGATCTTGTCGTATGAGGAAAACTTTAACCGGGGCCTCCGGGGGATGCCGTATGAAGGCATATTATGTTAGTCTTAGCGATTCATGTCTAGACCCTTCTGTATGGCATTCAAATCTCCAGCAAGGCTGAGTCATGAAGGTCAAACAGCCAGGCGGGACGGACGAGGGAAACATCCCCATGGGTGAAGCATATGGACGGTCCGGAACGTAATTATGCCCTATGTCGTCCGTAGAAGCCGAAGGTAATCATCGTGACATTATATCGTGTACGTGTACCCCAGGTATCAATACGACGGTACAGCCTCGCATTGAATCACCAACTGACCCTGCATCCTGACAGCACTGGGGCCCCTGAACTAATCACGCACGAGATATACCTATGTACCCATATACCGGTACTCACTAACCCTTTGCTTGACCGACAGGTCTACTGTTGTCTTCAGCTTCATGTCGTGTGTAAGTACCGCGACTGGGGAGTCCTCGGGCTCCACCCTCCAGTGTATGTACTCCTGCTCAGCCTACAGAGAGCCATGTTTGTTTTCCCTTGCGCACATGTGAAATTTTGCTATAGCGTGAGGCACATTACGGAGACGGCAGGCAAAAAAGTAAACACCCCATGACCTTCTGCCACAACTTTCATGTCTCTCTCTTCAACGTCCTATACGTTTGGGTTTCTAATCATGGTATGCGTGACGCTTGGTCGGGCATTGTACGTCTCGGACATGTGGGAACGAGTCCTCTTGGGCACTTAGTAGAAGTAATCACCAACAGTATCAGACTCTAGGATACGGAGTACTACAATTATACTTGTCGTGCGAACCAAGGATACCAGGGGCGTAAAACACAATTACGGGACATGGACCCCAAAACAGCAGTTACCTAGTTTATCTTCGTAAGCCAGATCGCGTTGCAAAGAACTGCCGCGTCTCCCAGCGTCTAATTGTACTGGGGTAGAGGCTACAGAATCCGATAAAACAGGGATGTAAATTCCCGAATGCTTACATATTTTAAAGGTATGTATTCTACACAGATGGATGATTTAATTGTACCGGAAATCTTCATCCATGATGAATTGGAGTTACAACCAACCACCAGACCACTGGACCCAGGCCTTGCAAACCTGACTCGAGATATGAAACCGAGACCCCCAACCGTCCTATCAGCCGCATCTCGATTGGTCTAGTGGTCAGGATACCTGCTTGTCATTTGATGAGTAATTCGGTCTTCACGATGGTGGATACTAGTAATGCCAAAGAACAAGCCGCAGGTGGCCGGGGTTCGATTCCCCGATCGAGAGTTAGATCTGTAATCTTTTGCTCCCCTTGAAACCAACACACTTTTTTGATAAAGGAAATGGAATTTAATAATGCCCCTAGAGATGGAGTTTATAGCGTGGGCGGACGTAAGCGCCATGAAGTCGTGAATTCTTCGTGGCACAGAAAAGTCTAGGCGTGCTTGCTGTATACGGCGATATACGTCGGAGCTAGACGGTGTATGTAATGGGTAAGTAGTTCTCTGTAACCCCAAGATGCGCCCAAGGTGAATCTAGAACCACGTGGCAGCATAGCGAGACCTTTCCGCCTCTTGGCCAGGTGACTTGATTCATTAATTCACACAATGGAGACCTAGTGACTATGCCTGCCGTAAGATATAGCGTATGGATCTAGATGGCTAACTAGCCTAGAGAAGGTTTGGCATGGTTTGGCACGAAAGGGAGTGGTGGACTGGATTTAGCGTTCTACATAGGAAAACACATTAGCAGGACCCCCACCAATTCGGACCCGAGGAGGGTGATCTCGATGCCCAAATCGTCACGAAATCGAACTGCAACATTATATTGCTACGGTATCAAAAGTGCAAAAGTGGAACATCGTCAACTCGGACACTTGGCTGTTTTGACTGCATCTAGTTGGCTGTACGCGCTTAAGTTAGGGCCTGACACGAATCCTTCATCCTTACAAGCAACTATCTGTCTTCCTTCCTCCTGCTATCGCTCCTCAGCAAGTGAAAACTGGAGGGCCGGCAGGCTGGTAGGTCTTGCCGCCATTGTTGTAAATATTGATGAGAAGGCCAGGATCGCTACTCTTATAAGCACCGGGGAAGGAAACGAGGTTCGACGGCGTCTTGGAGCCCGAACCGCCGGAGACGGTGATCTGAGCGCATGAAATGTAAAACTGCGCACCGTTGGTCGAACTCGCGCTGTATGTAGCAGCCGTGTTAGCTGCCTATAGATATAAAATTTCTACGAGTCGTTTCACGTATCCCATCCCATAGAAAGACAGCCAAACATAGACAAGTGGAAGTGCCTGAAAACCAGACAAAGAAAAGAGAAGGTAATTCCTCATTTTGTAAGGTTAAGGGAATGAGTATGGCTTATTACAAATGGAATAGAAACACGCAGCGGGAGAAGAACAGCACTTTCAAGGGAACTAGCTAAACTGACCTGTGGAGGGCGACATGTTCGATACGGAACAAGTAGTCACCATTAGCCAGGCATTGAGGAATCGTAAAAGCGACTGATGATTTCCCTGCAGCGACAACTCATTAGTAAAAGACTCACAATCCTTGATCGTCCATCCCCTTTCCATCTATTTATCCGCCCTAATCTCCAAATTCCGGAATGAATCACTACCGAATTGAAAAACAAAGTATAGGAAAGAAACACGCACCGTTAGAGGGCCAGGTATACTGCCCACCACTAGCAGACGGCATGTCCTGGAAGACCTTGAACCAGACAGCTCCTTTACCATCCCACGTCGCGGCCGTCTCGCCACTGGGGACCTTGGCCATGTACGCGGACAGGGCGCCGGGATGATAGATGTTCGGTGCCACGGACCAGGTGATCTGGCCACCGGCGTTTACCTTCGTGATGTCGGGTGCGCCGCCCGCCGCCCGCTGGTAGCATCGGATGGCATCGCTCGTCACATCAGTCACAGGCCCATTGCTCTGGAAATTAGCTGTCTATATATGGATTTAATGTTAGTGAATGCTAGTACATTAGTAGTAGAAATTTTTAGGCAAAACATTTCGACAGTTTACTAGGTCAGGCATAATATCTCCTGCGTAGCAACTCTCCCTCTTGGGACATATCAAGAGACAAAGACGATGAGAGAAGAAACGAGCCTGGGATACTGACCTGGCGCACCGATGACCAGTCGGCTGTTCCAGCAAGCTTTGGGAATGTGTCTACATGACTTGTTAGTTTGATAAATAATCCTGATATATAGCAAGAACTCTTGAGTGAATAAAGAAGGAACAAAAAAACTGTATGTGACGCCTAGGATATAGGGCAAATATGACGATACACGTCAAAACGCAACGCCAAAAAGACAAACGATAAATAAAAACTTCATATGTGTACTTACAATGAGGAGCTGCCTGGGCAACCGCAACAAAGAACGCAAGCGCCGCCGTTGACTTCATCTTCAGAGTGGATTCAACGATGACGATTATCTATGAGCTCTTGGCCAGAAAAACCTTTTATGCTCGTTAATAGGGTCGCCTGTGCTGATGGTGGCGTTTTTCAGGACATTAATTAGGGAGAGTTCAACAGAAATATTTCCTACCCATGGCCTAGAATATACTTATCACCATTGTGACGACGGGATAATAAGCCCCGAACGGAGGAGCCGAAGGGCAACGAGCAAGCAAACCGCTACGCTCAACCGATAGACGTCAATGACGCCAAAAGAGCAAGATAGTATAAGCGGAATGTGAGTTGCGAGAACCGGGTAAATAGCTGCGTTGGATATATTGCGTGTCTATTAACGAGGGTCCAATTTACCCCCCTCATAGACTGTCTATAGCCAGCTGGGGCACGGCAGAGTAGAGAATAGCAGCATGAAGGTAGAATCATATATATTTGTACCGATGAAGCTTACTAAACGTCCGGTTTCTAGGTAGCGACACTTGGTGATTACGTAGTTCATTTACTATTCAGGTCATCGTCACTCGTTGTAGGACTGATCTCAGAAAATAATTTAATGCTACTTGATCTGTCTGACTTGCCTCCTAGCGAGTACAACTCAGACGAATGTATCTATCTGAACACGACTTTTGAAGTCAATATGTGGCTTACAGTTCCAATCTAGAAACGGGTCAGCAAGTTCCACAGCCAATGTTCCGCATCGTAACAGGCAAGGCTGCTAATTAGCTACTCGAAAAAGGCCCTTTAAGATACACCGAACCCTATGTCCGGTTTCAAGCTTGAGTAGCAGTGTGCGTCTTAATGACCTCAACTTCGTCGTACTTCCTAATGAAATTAAGAGAAGAATGACAAGTGCAGATCCCAGTGAAGAGACGCACGACTTGAAGAAAGCCGATATTACCATGTCTAATCAGCCCAACCCTCTAGATAACGCCGGTTTTGCTTTTTAGGGGGGAAAATGATGCCAACAATCCCATCAGTATCGGAGTGGTATCAATAGGTTAGGATCATGTGAGTGCCTGGAGCAGAGCAGAATTCAATCACCATCGTCGATTACCGAGAGGCATAGCATTGGCACCGCCGCCGCCACCGCCACCACCACCTAGGGAATATTAGTTAATTTTTGATCGCAATACTAGCGGAATCGATAGACTTACCACGATGGCCACCACGACCGTAGCCACGACCGCCATATCGGCCACCGCCGCCTCCGCCACTGTATCGTGCCATCTCAGCTAATCTTGGGTCAACTTGTTGCTTAGCCTCCTGAAGAACTCCGACGAGATCACGAGCCTGTTTCGAGTCTAATGATATGGGTTAGTCTGAGCTCAAGCTGCAAATAAGGTAGTGATACATACTGTCAGTAGTAAAGAACGTGATGGCGGTACCCTTGGCGCCAGCANGACCGGTACGACCAATACGATGAATGTAGTCTTCCGAGTTGTTCGGATAGTCATAATTGATCACATGAGTGATGTTGCGCACATCTTTTATCACGAAAGGTTAGCTCAAGAAAACGAGTTGCTATGAAGCAAATCCCAGCGGCGGACATAGGTGTCATAAGCATATTGTTCCGTGCTCTCTCCATCGAGAATGAAGCTGTGGGGCTGTCTGTTGCATCAACACTGCCAATCTGGAATTGATCCCAATAGTCTGGTCCGGGTCCTCAGGATTCGGGAATCTTAAAGAGACAGCTTGACATAATCAAGAAATGCTCAACTTCGCCTACTTGTACCATAGAGAATAGGTATTAGGCAAAACATCGACACGGCCCTTGGGCCATACCAGAGATCCCGATCATCCGGGGGGAAGGAGAACCACGAGACACGATTAGGCCAGACATATGTGCGCAATCAAGAAAGCCCCTAGACATCACAGTCAAGCACATCGGATATAACTCTGCTGGAAGTTGTGGGGAGGGGACGGGATTAGGGGAGTTTTAATCATACCAATACCACGAGAAGCCACATCGGTGGCAACCATGATGGGACTCTTGTTGGTCTTGAATTGATCAAGAACCCAATCACGCTCGTTTTGTTGCTTGTCGCCGTGGATTGCTGCAAACATGTTAGTTATGGAAAGTGAATGATATCGTGAGATTGGAACATACAAAGCGCCGGCCAGCCATCCTGGCGGAGGAACCTCGTGATTTCGTCGGCGACTCGTTTCGTGCCTACGAAAAGAAGGCATTTATTCTCTTTATTATCCATAATCTTCTCTAGATGCTTGATCATGCGATCACGCTTCTCCCCCTCGGAAACTACTTCGACAATCTGAGTAATACGGTGGTTCGCAGAGAGATCCATCGAACCGATGTTGACTTGAATGAAGTCGGTCTGGAATTCGGAGGCAAGAGCTCGAACTTCCTTGGGCCAGGTAGCAGACCACATGAGTGTCTGACGGTCCGGTCGAATCTGACTGATAATCTTTCGAATTTGCGGCTCGAAACCCATGTCAAGCATACGATCAGCCTCGTCGAGAACTAGATACGTAACTCGGCGGAGGTTTGTCTTGCCACCTTCAAGCATATCGATCAGGCGTCCAGGTGTAGCGATGCAGACTTCGACGCCCTTAGACAGGTCTCGGATCTGAGGACCACGAGGAACACCTCCGTAAACACATGTGTTGCGGATTCGTGACGATTTACCGAATTTTGTGATTTCCTGTTGAATTTGAACGGCCAACTCTCTTGTAGGGGCTAGAACGAGGACGATGGGACCATCGCCGGGAGCGAGCAAGGGTTGAGCGTTGATGTGAACGATGGCGGGAAGACAATATGTAAGCGTCTTTCCAGAGCCTGTCTCGGCAATACCGACAACATCGCGACCGGAAAGGGCCATAGGCCAACCTTGTGATTGAATGGCAGTAGGAGCGGGAAAGCCTTGGGCCTTGACCTCATCCATGACATATCTAGGGAACCCAGCTTCATCGAAGGTTTCGACGGGCTTAGGGACATCTCGGCCCGCGATTGTAATCTGGTGGTCGCGTCGGAATCGTTCGACCTCGCTATTGGGTCGTTGAGCAACGGCTTCATCCTCCTTGTAGAAGGACTTCTCGAACTTGGGGAGCGTGCTAATATCTGTCCGCCAAGGTTAGCATGATTATGCTTAATCGTGTCTTGTGGAAAAAAAA
>JAPUUL010000034.1:0-37196 GCA_029590625.1 Lasiodiplodia mahajangana
CGAGCCAGGATTAAAGATTATACTAGAATTTATTTATTCTAGTAAACGATAGCGATACGATATATGATCTAATCGGTTACACACAGAAGCTCTTCTCTGATGGAGTGAGCATAGCATACGTTTTAAACAACAGGTTCTAGAGTTGATTGGTGTGGCATGGCCTAGAACGATGGATTAGGGGCAGACAGGACAGACAGGGCAGACAGAATCGGGATCAATCCAAGGATCGGGGTTTTCTCTTGAGGGGTGTTGTTTGTTTGCGGCGCAATGCGTGCGTGCGCTTGTTTGATGATGAACACCGACATCGACTACGGGGTTAGGGTAGGAGTTGNTTTTTTTCATTTGGGTTGGAGGCATGTAGGGAGCATACATACATACACGTTTAATTCACACGAGGATCGATCATTGTCGTCATTATTACTGCTGTGGCCGTGGTTGTTTAATTAGGAGTACTGGAATGTAGTGCTTGTAAAGCTGTATGAATGGTTCACACTGATGGTCTACCTTTCTCCTTTGGCTGTTTATACACATCTACCTACATAGAAACACGGACTTCTGATGTATTGTATGAAGGGACGTGCTTGTATTTCGGTGCTCATGGCCCTGGTATAATTCAGATTTGCGTTCAGCAGTAGGTAGGTAGGTGGCTGCTTGCTCTCTCCTGGATTCAGAAGGGTCAGGGCACAATTGGATTAGATTAAGTACCTAGCATGTTTAGATAGGAGGGGGTGATTGGGTGGGTTGTATCGAGTGGTAGGCTGCGTTGGTCTTGTTAGTAATACCAAAGAGCTGGTTGGTCAAGTTAGATATTGCTTTTGGATGTGCAACAAGTGGTGGAATCTCTATAGTACATACTAAGGTTACCTGTAGCTATAACTCAGCATAATCAAACTAAGAGTACGCAGAGAACAAGCGACAGGAAAGGGTTGGTCTGAGGTATCAATGTACTGCAATAGATCGAAATAAATAAAGCTGCTGTCACGGCCCGGGTGTACTAGACAGCAGACTTATAGAGCTGTAGGAATGGCTCGTTATATAGAAATTCTCTGATCTATGGAACTGGCCCTCCCAACAGGCCGTCCTTCTGTTGGCTCGTAACAGCTTCATTGGGCACTTGGTAGAAGTGATGTCTGACGCATGCCTGTCAGTATCCATAATACAGGGGCTTTCTTAACGTACCGCACTTCTAGTGGGACTTACTACATCATGAGTCCGATTCCGTCCAAGCTACGTAGGCAACTAGGTATCTGTGGCAATATGCGCCTCTATATATTCTGCAGGCGGTAGCATCTCCCGTTTAACAGCTTCATTTTTATAGTATATAGCGTATATATGAGTATATAAATTTATGAATGTTCTAAGTGTTAGAAGTGGTCATCTTGTCCAGTCGGAAGCTCTATTAGCTTCGAAGTGGTTTTGCATATTGAGTAAGCTACGCATCGCGTACACTAAGCCAATGTCTCATGATCCGTTGACATACTACCCTCGCCGCGAGAAAAGCATGCAGTATTCCCAGGGGTTTCATAGCAACAAAATGGTGAGAGAAACTCTGTACAAGTTTGCCATATGTCCTCGAGGGTTTGACAAGATAACAGAGATGTACCAATTGCGAGGTTCATGAAGAATTGATCCCAGTTATCGACAAAATTGCGTGTGAGAAGTGCACATGCGAACAGGGCATTCACTAAAACCTGAACCCCTTTTTCCAAGTCGACCGAATTTTCGACTAAAAATTTGCAAAACGGCTCGATCAGGAAATGCTGCTTTATACGCAATATCGCCAGAGCGAGGGATTCTTCCTGACAGCGTGTGTCTACGAACAGACAACCGTTCTCTACACGCACGTTTACCGAGAACTTTTCCGGTACCAAGTCGGCATATAGAGCTGCGAAAAAGACGTCGTTGTATAGTGGCTTAGCAAGGTCGAGGAAAGGTGAATGAAATCCACTAACTTCGTAGTCAATGTATAAAAGCTTTTCACCTGGGGGAGGCGAGACTTCTGATGAGACCATCACATTGCCCCCATGAGCGTCCCCTAAGCCAAATACAATAGGCGAGTCTAAGAACCCTGTAGGGGCGAGCACCCTCTGTGCAAGAGCGTGGAGATCTCCTAAAGGAGAATACGGCTTATTGTTGACGCAAAGTGTAAGCTTGGCAAATTCCTCGAGTTGCAATCGCTGGCCGTCAACCACAATGCCGTCTTTGTACCATGTCGCAAACCGCTCGTGTGCCAGCCTCTGCCCGAAGAAGCGATGTATCTGCCATTCCTTGGCTATATACTTCCTACAGCCCTGGCTCTGAAAGGACTCACGATACGCTCTGAGGGTGTCTTCAGATTTTCTCATTTCGATGTCGATCATGGATCTCAGACCCTTCTCTGACGGCTCATTCATATATCTGACATGAAGCTGCGACTGCGTGGGGAAGTCTAGATAAGGATAACAGGCCACACTGCCAAGATTCAGAGGCTTTTGAATGAAAGGATAGAAAGCTGTGATCTTTCCCCAGATATCCTCCTCCAACCTCTGATTCTCGATCGTCATGGTCTTGAAAAAGACCTTTAGGGGATGACAGGATTCATTATCTCTCATCGTCATAATTTCAGCCACGCCCGTGTGGGAGTTTGAAGAGAATGGATTGGGAACGTAATCACGTTCTAGGTGTTGTGATGCGTTTCTCAATTCCTCCTCTTCGGTTGATACGGCCAACTTTGACACAGTCGAAGAGCCATAGGAAAAAGGATGACAAGACTGTACCACAGGGCCCGCTATCGACATGTGCACGGGGGCTCGCGTTACGTGAGCTCGCGTACGTAAAGAGCCGAAGCCGGTACACCGCGAAAGCTGACTGGCAAGCCAAGCTCGATACAGTGGCTGAAAGCGCGTGTCACGAGCAAAGACTGGGCTACACACCCCCGTGCTACACCTTTCGGAAGCATATGATATCACCTTTCTCCTGATGAAATCCCCAGTGTTCTCCAGATCTCGAAACCAGTAGCCAGTGAGAAGCAGGTCGGCAGTCACCCCGAAGACGAGGGAGTCCTTTTTTGACCCTGTGGGAAAGACGAATGTGGAATCGAGAACCCAGTTATCGTGCAGGACAACAGTATGGTTGTTGATCTTGGTAGCTTGCTGCATCCTCAACGTGGGCCACCCTTCAGATGTATAGCCTTCGTAGACTCTGCGATCTTTTTTAGATAGTAGGTTTGTAATGCCTGTAGACATAGAGAAGCTCTCGAAACTCAGGATTTTGTAAGAGAGCTTGACATCATTCGAAGTCCAACCGGCGAAGCGTACTCCATCTACCGACTGCAGATCCTTTGCTGAGAGATCCCATGGAGGATTCTCCTCCCGTTCCATTGCGAGCAGTTTTTTCAACTGAGGCCTTTTGTCGCGTAGTAACGTTGCTATGCCCTCACAGCTTTTGACCAAGATTGCGGCATCAAAATCTCGAGCTTGATCGAGTGTCGAGCGTTCGGCGTGGTAGTAGACTGCACTACCACCCAACACAATAGCCAGGATATCAAGCTGGTCAGCCAGAAACTCGTCATAATGCAGGAAATGGTCGGAAACCGATTTCGCCAATGTATTCATGTTTGTTTGTTGAGTAGAAGGTGTTTTTGAGGTATATTCGCTTCTCTATTGTGACAAGGGGTATTATCTAGAGCTCGGTATAGTTTATTCGACTAATAATTGACTATAGGTCTCAAGATTCTTGGATTCCTTTGATCTATTCCGTGAAATTGGTGATTTTCAGGCGTATTTATATACAAGTTTGTCATTACACAGTTTGGAGGCCTTTATCTACTTGTTGGTCAATCCTTCTAACAGTTGAACACTTGTAGCCAACAGCATTCTTCTTGTAACTCGCGTTCACTTCAAAGTGTTGGTCATGATGAGGCCAGGCCTATGCGGATTATAAGCCACGATAGGTGTCACACGGAGGAATTATGAAACTCTGCCCTTGTTACAATAGGGTGGCCTAACTGCGAAGTAGTGAGGCTGGCATATTGGGCCGGACGGGGAGGAGTCGATTTTCTGTAAAGGGGTTGTATTTCACTTATGTCTTCGAGCCTGCCTAGGTAGGTAGCCAAACTCCATGATTGGGGTCTAAAATCTAGGCTTCTGAAAGAGCACTATTGCTGTGACTGCTGTTCTACAGTCAAGATATATCTTTAAGTCTGTATATACCCTACAGGTTTTAGAGCAGTTCATTCGTCTCTTGTGTGTGTTAGGTTATGATTCTGTGTCTAATCCTTTTAGGACTTCTGTATCTTGCACGTTCGGGACCGATGTGACTAGGTAGTATGCGGCCAGTGAATCGATGCTTATAAAGTGTAATAACCAGAGTTTGAGTGTATAACCAGGCGTAGGGCAAGCGTATCACATATGTAACGTACCTANCTAGGTAGGGGATGTAGAGATCCGGCCTAGGCAGAGGGCGCATGAGCTACGTATAGGATCCTCGAACTGAGGGGTACGAGTAGGACTAAGTCCGTAGGTCACGGAGGCGAAATGGACGTTAAAGGGATATAGGATGACCAGGCGTTGATGGCTTAGCAGTTGGATTGTAGTTTATCCACTCGTCGAGGTGGCCCTAGCCAACTGGTATTCCTCATAATTAGTCTGGCTATCTTGCAAGGAACATTTGATTAGCATAGGAGGCTCTTGTTGTACGAAAAAGTACCGACTGGAATAACCACACACTCAGCCACATATCGCGTGAGACGAAACGCGTATATGCTATTCGCCAGCCGACCTCGTCCCCCGGCTGCCAATAGCGCGTACACGGCACCCTTGTGCCAAAAACCTTCTGCGCCACGCCTGCACCCCAAGCCAANCAACAACTGCCAAACACCTCGGCGCATCCCCCTACGCGGCTCTCGGCACCTAAGACCGCAAGACAACTGCGCTTATACCTACTACGCTCATTTGAAGCAGGAATATGGTTTCTGAAGCCTATAGGGCAATAAGTACGGATGCTAGGATGTATTTAGTACCTATAGAACAGCTTACCACGCCCCTAGTGCTCTTGCGGAGGCTCGGGTTAAAAGACCTCTGTGGCGTTAAAAACCATCAATCAATCAATCAATCAATCAGCCTAGGGGTAAATGCGGGAGAATCCAAGTCAAGGGCATATTGAATAAGGTAGTACGGCCTGCATCACAGATTCGCGAAGCAGCTCGTACAGTTAATCTAACATCTTTCTCATAGCTCTGAGCGCTAAAGTAATATCTTTTTGTGTGAAGCTGTGCAGCTAAACAATGGTTGTGTAATACAAGATAGAAGTTGAACGGTTATATAGTCATTAGCATATTGAAGTGGCCTGCCTACTTATCAACTATGTTATGGATAGTATAATCATCTAATAGAAAGATAGAGAATGTGAATATGAATACCACATATCTCTCCTCTAGAAGACCTTCGCGGCATGCTCGGTAATACGTTTTGCAGCCTGTTCTGCAGACATGGAAGAGACATCGAGGCTTAATGCCTGTGGATGCTTAAATGTATATAACACCTTCTGCGTTGCGATCTCCGCACCGCGCTTGGGATCCAGCAGCTTGTGGGATGATACCTCCGCTCGACTTCTAGACACTATTCGCCGCTCGAGCTCTTCGATGCTGCAATGTATAGCAACGGGTATGAATGAGGCGCCACAGCGCCAGGCAGCGGTCTCGTATTCGTGTGCTGCCGTCTGACCGACCATGCTCTCCGAGAAGTTTCCTGTAAAGATATAAGCTGTGTTGGGCAATGCATGCTCATCGGTGATGATCGCATCGAATACCAGGTCCCGCAGCTGCCTACGAAACATCTGATATGTGGGTGCCGTTTTTGAACGCACAGCATCTGCAAGGTCAGCTAGAAGATGATTATGCACGACTCGTGCCACGAGGCCGAACGAAGCGAGAGAAGTCTTTAATTCAGAGGCAATCGTGAATTTCCCAACACCGGCGAAGCCATTCAAAAGGATGAACTTCAGAGCACGCTTGTCAAGTGATTGTCGGATCAAGGACGAGCTCATTCGTGTCATCAATTTAGTAGCATTGTCGTGGGAGAATGTTGAGCTGGCTGCTTGAATGACATCCACGACAAAGACTTTAACCGTTGGGAGGCCAGCTTCGGCTCGAAGGCGGTTTACTATCAGCGGTCACACCAGTCAAAACAAGCCAAAATAAACGCGTTTATTTTGATTTGACTGACTTGAGGCCATTTTGGGCGTGTTTGACTGACTTGACAAGATCTCTTGCTTGATTTGAGTCAGTTAACTGATCAAATAAGCCAAGTAAACTCACGANTTTTTTTTTTCGCGACGAATTGTAGCCGAAAAATCCTCAGAACGATCTCTAAGCGTAATATTATATAGCTGCCGCGAGTAGAGTGATTGTGAGGGTAATCGAGAGAGTGATCGCAAGAGTAGGGGGTTCTAGTAGGGGTCCTGGTAGGGGGGTCAGAGGGGGTCTAATAAGTGGTCCGATAAAGGGTCCGATAAGTAGTTTGATAAGGGGTCCGATAAGGGGTCCGATAAGGGGTCCGATAAGTGGTCTGATAATGGGATCCAGGACCCTTTAACTTACCCATTTCTTATTAAAATACCCTGTAAAAAATTTAAGAAAATTACGACTTCTTAATTGAAGTACTTATCAAGTACTTGAATTAATAAAAATACCTTGATTTGATTACCAGATATTTCGAAACCGTTGTTTTGTTTTGCCTGGTCAAGTAACTTGACAATTACTTCAAGTATTGCTTTGACTGGTGTGATCGCTGTTTACTATAGCACCATGCTGTACTGATTCTGTAGATAAGACGATCGCATCTAAATTTTTCTCGTAGGCTTGGGGTCCATAATCCTGTCGCGGTACCACCTTCAGCTCGAATGGGCGTCTTTCGAACGTCTGGAAGCCCTCTACGAACTGTCTCACCGCACTCTGACGCCTCTGGAATGATTCTGACAGTTGGTGGAACTTCTTGTGGGATGGTTCGTTCGGCGAAGCCGTAGATACAGCGCAAAGAAGCGTCTTCCTGGCAAGCCAAGCAGACAAGAGTAAGTGGGTTTTATGACCAATATGCAGGTGGTCGAATGTTCCGTTCACTGCGTAGGCCGTGAGCACTCTCTATGCAACGATAGGCTACGTGATAATTATGATGTGCTTACCGCTGACCACGTCTACTGTACTCCCGTCCGCGCACATCAGCTCCGAGTTCATTGACGGAGGCATTTGATATATAGGCTCGACTTGAAAATAAGAAGCGTCGCCGATGATCTCCTTGACATGACCTGTCACAATATTGGACGTCAACAAAGAGATGCTCGACGCTTCTATCCACTCACTTGGGTTGCGTCGCAGGTTTGCCACTTACTCGGAGAGTTAGAGTATACTTGATCCCATGTGTACGTGAAGAGCTGTAGGTCGGACCATCCGAATAACAGTACATCAATAGCAACGGTTGCTGACTCGACATTCGTTTGGGCAAGCGAGGTAATCGTGGTAACGTAATGTTGTACGTAGGGAAACAGGCTCGCCCGGACCTCGGATGTTGCGACGAAGGCATTGTTGACCAGCACCAGCGTCAGCCTTGTTGTTGCGCATTTAGCTGGAGCGGACACAAGCAAGTGGGCATGACTCCAGTCGGGGTCGCGAATATCCTCGGAGGCCACAATACTGAGCACTCTAGCGCACTTCTTCTGGGGGGCAGAGGCCATTTTGATTATGCGAAAATATGTCGGTGATAGTTGTGGTTAAGGGTATGGGTAGAAAAGTATGTATCAAGAAGGATGAAGGGGTTTTAGAACCTTAGCTATGGGTACTTATACAGGTTGTGAGTTACCTAGGGTGCGCCATAACGAATATATCCCTATGGGTTCCCCTTGGCGCCGTATCAGGCGCACAGGTAGAAACATGGGAAAGCGGTTCGCGTCATGATTTCGATTTTCCTTGTCCCTCAACTCGGAAAAGGGAGCCTCGGGAGCGCACCTAGATCCAACGGACAAGAGTCGGGTACGGGAGTTGAGCAACACTTGGTAGACGACAGGTGGAGCCTTAACGAAACTCTGAACGGCGAACTACCATACATACCTACTTACCTACTGTAGATATTCAAGGCGCAACTTGTTGGTTGTTGGTGGATAGAAGGCGGAGTCCCAACGGGTATAACAGATCAGACCGTTCCAATGTTTATACACTTTCCTAGCGCAAGCGCCCACCCTTTATCAGCCTTACCCCCTGTAGCTACAAGGTACTCGATAGGTACCTTTACAACATACATACTTAATACACCCATTCCATACCCATCGTTCAGTCAGTCATCAGTACCTACCTACCCAGTGCTCGATAGGCGCTGTAGCTCCCTATCTAGGTAAGTACTTAAGTAGGTATTTAGACAACTTGCCTAGAAGACCACTCTCTCACTTTGGTATGAAAATAGATTGCGTACCTGAGTAGGCTGTACAACGATGGCAGTCGTTGTATCAATCAACGGTGTCGGCGGTCTGGGCCAGACTGCTCAAATCCACTTGTTACCTCCCGACTGGCGAATTCTTTGTCTAGACGACATACTTGACCATGATTCGGACCTTAATGTGAAGCTAGCAACCGCCGGTTGGTGGTGGGAGAGCTCTACAGACGAGTTTGTTACAGAAATATTCAAGGCTGCAACCAGGAGACATTCAAGAGCCGCCGACGCAGGTAGCTCCCATCATCGCGTAGCCGTCCTCCAATGCGGAGCAAAGATGTTCGAGGCTGTTGCGGTGGCCATGATTGCCGTAAAAGAGAAGCACGAGGATCTCGTAGCCGCCAAAGCAACATTTAACACCATCGTCACAAAAATGGGGTTCCCAATACCAACCGAGCATCACGCTATCCTAATCAAATATCACTCAAACCCGAATAACGCAGTAGAACTACCTTATTACGCCAAAAGCGATCCCATAGGCCAAGATTATGAACATTATCAGGCAATGCTCTATCGGGCGCTTGAAATGCAGGAATCAGCAGGTGAATACAATCTGGTCTGCGTTGAGCCAGATCAGAATTCTCAACGTCAAACTCAGGATGTCATACGTCGCTACTTGAGCAGTTCCAAGATTTTGCCCGACCTATTCAAGCCAACCTTTGAAAGGATCAAGACTATCTACGCATTGGCAGGGCTTTCCGAGTGCGGCAAGAGCACAGTCGCAAATATGATCCACAAGGCACATGGCACGAGCGGGGCGCGACTCAAGATGTCATACTTTCTGGATGGAGCGAGCAAGGAGCTAGGACATGACATCTATTCGCTGTCTGGAGAGCGACGAGCTGCGGCTCTACTAAGAGGACTGGATGCGTTTGGTCGCCACCATTGGTACCTCTCGACGCTCACGATCGAGAGCGTACATCGGTACGATTCGATTGCATCTCTGAAATCCTATCTCGGACCCCTCCTGCAAATCATCTACATCGACACAAACGAAGAGCTACGGTTGGAGAGAAGTGGCCATCCAAGACTCCGATTGGACAAGAAAGACGCCGCAAAGAAGGGTCGGGGTACCGAGCGGGTTAAAGAGATCGCTGATGTTGTAATAGACAACAATGGACCGAAAGAAAGCCTTGAAGACGCCTTGAGGGCGATACTACAAGAAAGAGAACGGAGGCTGGATTGTTGATCTTGTAGAGTCACAGGCTCAGATTATTTGTGCTCAGTTTATACCGATAGACCAAGTTTTCCTAAGCCTCAAGCGATAATCCTACTTCGTAGAGTGCGACTTTACTGNNTCGACCCTTTCTTTTTTTTTTTGGCAATCATTCTAAATGGGATAAGACAGAAACGCAGAGATACTCTCTGTAGGCGCCATCTTTTCGTGTTGTATTCCATTGCTGATTTAGACCACAAAATTTGATGACTGCTTTCAGGGGGACCTTTCCTACCTTGTGAAGTTGTTTATGATTCGTTGTATTAACCATCCTCATTACTGAATGCATCATAGGTCGTTGAGATGTTAGAGTGTTCGAAGCGTATCTCTCACTCTTGCCAGGAAGTTTTCACGACCAAACCACCCGCTTAAACGTTTCCACCTGGGATCCGTCTCGACACGCTTGCTCCAATTCGCGTGTTTCTTCGCTCGGACTCGGAGGGACATTGCGATCAAGCTATTGCCCGAGAGCTCCCTTCGCAGAGCGCCGGGGATGGTCAGCACTTCTGTAATCGACAGTCAGTACGAAATCGGTGATTACCGAACCTTTGCGGGAACAGTGAGAAGTGGGGGGGGGACAATCAATTACCCCAGATGGTGCGAGTAATTACACGCCATAGTGTCAATGGCAGTGGCGTATCAACCCCTAAGCAAGAGGACAATACCAAATCAGCAGATGAACAGTCGCGCATACGATGAATTTTTCCCTCTTACATAGAATATCTGTCGCTATATTGTAGGATACGTCCTTCAACTGAACCCAGTGACTATGCCTTAACTGAGCATTGATTCCTCCTTACGGGGACCGCAACAACGTACTTGCCGTCGATAATCCATTCGTCGTTGGACTCGACCAGAGCCTGGACGGTACGTCGGGCATCATCTTCCGACAGGGCGCCGCCGGCTCTGGACTGGTGGAAGAGAGAGTCTAGTTCTAATACCGGTATCGAAAGCTGCTTGCCTAATCGCCGTGCGAACGTACTCTAGCGTCAGGATGGGGCATTAGAGACGAGTAGGTACAGTGACGTGACATTCTGTGCGACTATAATCGAACGTACCTTTCCTACTCCAGTCACCCCGATCACTTGGATTCTTCGTCCAGAAAGTTGCGGCTTCAAAGTCATCCTGGGCGAACTTGTGCAGAGGTGAGAGGGATGCAATGCGAAGTAGGTAGCTAACGGTACATTAGAGGCCGAATCAAGTTATGCGCCCTGTGTTTGTTTTTGTGTTGGAATTCTTACTTGGGCACAGGCCACGTCGTGCAATGCTACCTAGGTAGTTTGAGCTGCAGATTGCCAACAATGTCGTAGTAAAGATTGTTGGTTTGAGGCGTTTTCGACTGGTAATGCCTTCGTTTTTAGCGAATGAGTTTACGACTGAGTGAAACGAAGGGTAACTATAGTCCTAAATTTTCCGCTGGCATTACTATAGCTCGATTAGGAAATGCTCCTTCCTATTTAGTAATTTTAGCGTAGCTTTTTTTTCTATATGGTTTTTTCGCCCGAATAGGAAATACCCCTTCCTATTTAGAAATAGAACCACCCAGTCCGCCAGGACTGCCAGGTTACTGGCCAGGTAGCAGGTGAATAGGTGAGTAGGTTGGCAGTTAGGTCTGCCGGTAGGTCTGCCACCAGGGTGGCAGTCAGGGTGGCCAGCAGTCAGGGTGGCAGTCAGGATGGCGGGCAGGTCTGCCAGCAGGCAGGTTGACTAGCAGGTCCGCGTATTACTTTATCAGAGAGCAGACGACATCAACTATTATTCCGTGTGCCAGCCACTTGTGGTACAAGATTTACACGGTCGTCTTATTTGTTGCTATGGGTTCGATGTCCATTATATCGCTTTTGGAGACGACAAAATCAGTCTGTGGGAAGTATACCAGTCTCCCTCCTGTTCAAGCAGACCTTATTTGCTCAACTTGGAATACGTCGGCATGGACAATGGACTCACAATCAGAAGAGACAGAGGTCATTGGGCTAGCCGTTAAATACCCATACGATGCACGAGGAACAGTTTTAAACGAAGGAGAGTTCTGGCTAAGGAACTTCAGTGCTACTTGTATAGGAGGTTGGACGAGCGAACTGCGTGTTCATGCGAAGGGGTTGAATGTTGTAAATTTCACGGGTCTGATTGATTGGGGTAACGGAACTGCGACGGAACTATGAGCGATTGAACTGATGCACCAAGGAGTGACTCCATTAGGTGATATTCATACTGCGTCGGTATGGAGGTAGAGGGGCTGGCCCCCTTCGGCTTTGGGCGTGTCTTGTAATTAGTTCGGACCTTGTAATTAAAAAAAGGCGTGAATCCCATTACTAAGGGCATATGGTCGAGTAGTAGAACAGTGACCTGGGCAGGAAGAGGCCTGATGTGCGCTACAAACATAAGTATTTACCTACCGGCCTAACGAATGGATGACTAAACCAGTATGTCACGTGATGCTTCATTGAAACCACTGGTTATCTATTTCGGTCCAATCGTCGGTGCTTTATCTCGTGTAGCACTGTCAGACCCATCCCTGACGCGCATACGTGTGTACCCAGATGCCCTATAATACCTCAGGGCCACCGCCTCACTACGCAAGTCAATGCAGCTTCCATGTAGACCCAAACGTGTTTCTCTTAAGGAAGTGCCTTTTGATTCTCCTTCTTCACTAAGAAGGCTCAAGACCGCCGTCCGGTAATGTAGGTGAGCTCCAGTGACTAACTACCACTAGAAGTGCCCATACTGTAGGTAGACCATGGTACTCCACCACGTCCGGCCCTTCTGCATCGACCCAACAGGTAACCGTGACTGAGCTGAGCTATACTCGCCAGCTAACGCATCCAAACGGCATGGAGTCTAGAGTGAGGGGAAGGGAATCGCGAGTTCCATTTCTCGCACGATTAAAACACTTCACATGGGCCAACTTCACGCTGCCCATGTCGACGGGGGGCCTTGCCCTATTACTGGCAGATGAGACTCAGGGCTTCACGTTCCGCGGTCTTCAAACGATCGGAAAAGTCGTCTACATTCTCGATTTGGTCCTCTTTACGCTTGTCGTGTCAGCTATCACATACCGCTTCGTCAAGTTCCCGGGTACGCTCAAGAAGTCCGTTGTCCATCCCACTGAGGGACTCTTCTTGGGTACCTCTACCTTGAGTCTGGCTTCGATCATAAGCGGAATCGCGAAATAGTACGTGTCCCCATGAACTCAGTTTTTCTTCTATTGAGCCCTATTTTTACCGCCTATGCAGTATCCGCTCGCGCATCCTCTAGCAACTCCCTCTAAACGGAAAGGCGGTGGATTCTAACTCCTCATTCTCACAGTGGCATCCCGTCTTGCGGCCCATGGCTCATCACCGTCTACCGGATTCTATTCTGGATATATTTCGCCGTCACCTTCATCATTGCCGTTGGGCAATACGCATTGCTCTTCACAAGCCCCAAGTTGAAGCTCTCAGATATGACCCCTGCTTGGGATCTCCCAGTGTAAGTAGACTTCGGCGTAGACCCTATCTTCGTGATAAACATCTTGAGCTGACTGCTCGTTATATGAAGTTTTCCATTTATGCTCTCCGGCACGATCGCTGCAACAGGGGCTGGGCTGCAACCGCCAGACCAAGCCGTTCCGATTATAGTTGCCGGCCTAGGGGCTCAGGGATTCGGGCTTTTGGTTTCAATTTTTATCTACTCTGGCTTTGTCTCTCGGTTAATCCAATACGGCTTCCCTGCGCCTAATTCTCGGCCGGGCATGTTCATCGCCGTTGGTCCGCCTGCTTTCACAGGCCTCGCTCTTGTCGGCCTAGCAAACAGCATGCCTAATCACTACAACGTCTTTGGACCCGATGAAATCACCATTCAGGTCCTCCGTATCCTCGCCACGACAATATGCATATTCATATGGTTTCTCAGTCTTTGGTTCTTCTGTATTGCTGCGGTGGCTAATCTAGCGGTTTGGAGGGAGATCTCGTTCCACCTCAACTGGTATTCGTACATTTTTCCAAACGTGGGTTTTACGATTGCGGTTATCTCGGTGGGCAAAATGTTAAAGAGCCCTGGTATGATCGGTACCGGTAGTGCCATGACTGCACTATTAGTCATCGGATGGTTGGTGATAGTTGCCAACCATATTCGGGCGGTCTGGAATGGTCAAATCTTGGCGGACGGCAAAGATGAAGACTATTATGTCAACGAGAAGAATCATCGCCACGTAAAAAGTTTTGGAATTGACGAGGACAAGCAGGAATAAGGTTTAGTAATGACACCTAATCTTTTTATTCTACTCATAGCAAAAAAGGCAGATTCCGCTGAAGAGTTCCCTATATTCATTCCTAATCCACGAGGCACGCGCGACCGGCACACATAACACACATCAAACCATTATTACACATGGCAACAGTTTGATTGTTAGCACACATAGCTGCATTCAAATGTCCTCTCCTTTTAGGATATCACAATTAGCTTTGCTCATCAACATGAACCAAACAAGAGTCTTACCTGCGCTTCACCAGGGCACGTCGGACCCTCAACCGGCCAATTCTCAGACTGCAGCTGACAACTCGGTACCCCGCTAGTGTCGGACGAAGTCCACGCCTGGCTATTATAATAAAACTGCATGTAGTCGTTCTGGTGCTCTCCTATGATGATAAGCTCTTCCTCCATCTCCGACTCCCTCAGGTGCCAGGGCATGGCGTCGTTTATTGGCACACCAGGGCTTGAATCCGAGCCTGGCGTACTGTAGATCTGCCTGCCGCTAGCGTCGGACAGGGTAACTTGCGCGTACAGGTTGCTTTCGGCGGGCTCACAAGTCCACACCTCGGTGATATTGAATCGGCACATGGTCGGGTCATTGTTCCCCGAGCCGGTACTGTCTTTGATGCCTTGGATCCATTGGTCATACTGTTCCCAGTACGAAACCGGGTACATAGACTTGGGAATCGGTAACCCAATCTCGACGTCCTCTCCAGACCCATTTTCGTAGATGAACGTGCAATTCGGGTCGCCACGGGTGCCGCCGTTCTCCATAGTGAGGTTAATAAAGGTCGCAGGGTCGGTGTCGCCCGGATCGTACGCTACTACGGCGCTCTCGTCGGGTTCGTCATCGCTACCACCACCGCTAGGGGGGATCAGGGGCAGCTCGGTGAGTTGGTCGTAGATTACGGGGATATAGGGGTAATAGCCGAACAGCTTCTGTACGTAAAGCGCGAGGGCAAACATGGTTAGACTGTCGTCGCTTTGTCGAATGAAATCACCTAGGTCTTGATCTCTACGCCACGGTTGGAACCTGGCTAGGATTTTGGCGAGACGCGGGCCATAGACCTTAGTCCAGGTAGTGACCTTGCCTTTATCTTTACCGGAGCCAATCTTGAACTTGATAAGCAGATCCCGGATCCTCGGATTGTTTTGATCCCCATTCTTTGTTGTCTTGGCAGCCAGGTCAAGGTGGAAGAGTTCGTGTAGGAAGATATCAGCTATGGCCATATTAATCAGTAGCCGTTGTTGACGATGAGGCTCAGGAAATACACGCACCTCGACTCTCGTAATTGCTCAGGACGGCGTTCAATATGGGATGGCCTTTCCCCGATCCATAAGCCATGGCATTGCCCAAGTTGCGTAAGCTAAAGAAAGGGGGGCAGAAATTGATCTCGGAAAACTTGTCATTCCCATTCTCGAAGGGGTTCGTGGCATATGCTGTAGTCTCAGCGGTTTGCTCGTCACCTTGAGCAGATGCCGGGGGGCATTCAGGGTCATCCGGATCATCGGAGTCCGGGGTGCAGAGCTGCCTTGGGTCATCGCAGCGCACCTACAGCGTTTAGTATATGATCGAGATTCTCCTGACGATGGGAGATACGTTGCGCTAACTTACGCGGATCCAATTTGGCGTATACCAACTCGCACCTTCCTTGACAGTCGCCACGTTAGCGAAGATCCCTTGTATATTGCCCTGGTGGTATTTGTTGAGGCCTGAAGGGCCTAAGAATTCGAGCGCTGCGGCCGAATTGAAGTCGATTCTCGTTTTAACTTCATCGTAGTTAACCAATTTGTTGGCGTCTGCATAAGCTTCAATGATCTTTTCTTTCCACGTTGGGTCTTTGTCCTTGCAACCACTAAATTTCACGATCAGGATCGCGCTGCGCCGGGAGCTCGTGACATTACTTACTTCCAACCAAACAAGCTAGTCCCATACCAATTTTGTATGTCCGCCAGATCTCGTGACGGGAAAGCATCGTTCATATCTTGGGCCGACAGACCTTCCGCTAAAGCCGCTGCCGCAGAAGGGTCGGAGGGAGCCTGTGGTAAGCCCTGAGCTTTACCGAGCAGAAATGCTATGAGTAGAGTAGAAAACATGACTGAGTCGGCGGTTGAACCAAGTAGAGAGACGCCAATATAACGAATATAGATAATTCCTTTCCAACCACCAAGATATCCGCACGGGCAATGAGATATCTATTCATAATTTGACAAATTGGTTGGTGCTTTATAGTTTTTTTTTCCCCCATTATTTCGATACTGTCCTGTTCCTATGGGTATTTCGGATGTTCCCATGATCACAGGAGGACTAGCATGGCTCGCTCCCTGTTGGTTTGCCGTCATAGTGGCTCGCGCGGCGTCTGTAGTTGAGATCTGGTGGCGTGATAGACGATGGGCCATTCGTACGACTAATTCTATTATTCTCTAGATACATATTCATGATTGATACTATTCAGTAGATCGGCAGGAGTAAGATTTTTATCCCTGTTGAGCTACAGTCTTTCGGCCGCAAAGGGGTATAAAACTTCAAAGTAGTCGTTCTTTAGTCATGGTAGCTCATATTAGTAGGTCGTACAGCTACGCTGGCTGCAATCATTTATAACATTTCTACGTACGTTAGGTGCGGTGTATACTAGATTTAATTATAGCTATATTCAGCAATTATTCAAAAAAAAAAAAATTAAAAAGTTCTTTTATTAAAATTTCTACTTCGTTAATATTAAGCCGCTAGCAAAGCATTATAATCCTACAATAACAAATCGCAAGTATAATAGGTGTATGTTAGGTAAGTAAATAGAGCTTGAAAAAGGTCGTCTTCTTTGAATTGTCGGCGGAATGTCCATATGGTCGTCCATAGTGATCGCCTAAGTGCCACGACCGCCGCGGTTTCGGTCATGAAGGATTGCTTGGGACAAGAATCAGGCATTACAAATACAAGGGCCATTATAGTCTAAGGTCCTTGAGATTATTCTGTCCTGGGGCACCTAAAGCACAACAAATTTGTTTGTATATGCGTGGTCTAAGCACTGTCCGACTTGGGAACTGGTATTATGTGGTAGCGTTCGGGTCGTACAGGTGGTACCTACTTACTTAACGAACGGCTGATGAAGAATTTGTTTGCGCGATTGATGCGGTGTTGAAGTTTATCCCTCGCGTGTGACATATGAAGTACCTAATATATCATAACTGCGGGGAGTCAGCGGCGATCCCGCCCCTCTGCACCTACATCTACATCATCGATTTCGACAACCTTCCGCGATTTCAGTAGACGAGTAGAACATGCCCTTTCGCTTCCCCTCGATTTGGCTGTTTTACATTATTGTCGCTCTTGCAAGCGCCAACATTGTAGGCCTCCGTCCCTTCCACGTCTCAGACCCATCTCACTGGTTCCTATCACCGCATCTCAGCTCACCGCTGCACACTATAAATTCAATGAGATCTACATCAACCACCTCGGCCGCTAGCACAGCCGTCCCAATCGCTGATACCCAACCCCGAACTATTCCTGGGCGTGGCAACTGCCAGGTAATGGCTTATCCCTCTACCGGTGGTGTCGTCATCGGCCAGTTCTCGGGCGTCGAGCTCGAGTGGCTCGGTCTCCCGCGCTCTTCCCCAGCTCTGACACGGCCGCGGCCAAATATACACANCCCCGCCAGCAACGATACAGAGCCATCTAGGGGAAATGGAGAAGAGGAAGAGGACGCGTTCGCGCTGCGAGTAATGCGCCTCGGCGGCCGATGGTGGCCTAGCCGCAAATTTGCGGCTTTGCACGACGACCTGGATTACCCCTATGGCTACCACTACCCGCCAGATCTACATGTGGCTTACTCTAGTCCCGACTCTCCAAAGCAGAGCATGCTTCTCCTTAAGACTTTCCCTGATAACTGCCGTCATCGATTATCAGAGGATGTGCCTTATAAACCAAACGACTGGTCTCGACTGGCGGCGTGTGAAACTATGGAGGAACGGTGGGCCGTGCTACGGGATTTTGGCGCAACCGAGTACGAAGACGTGGCAATGTGCACTGACATCCCACGTTCGTTAGAAGAAGGGATTGCAGAAGGGAGGCGGTATGAGGAGCTGTTGAGGAAAATGCAAGACACGGAGTATCTTGATAAGTGGTTGATGAGTCTGTAATGATGACAATGGTGTACCAAATAACTCGGAGTATTCGCATCTACACTACTTCTAAGTGTTAATGTTCGCCAATATTTCTGGCATGGGCTAATATCAAAAAGGTTAGATGATACAAGATATATCTCTAGAGACTCTTTTGTCTCCCTATATCTATGGCATAAATGATTAAATATCAATATTGCCTACAGTCAACATAATACCCAAATGCCTTCGATACTACAAATTAAAAGACACAATATTTAAATTATATTCGCTATTATGTATCAACTCGAAACTCTATTAAGGTGTCTCTGGCCTAGACGACTTGTCGACGTTGCCACGAGAGTTAACCTGTGGTAGACACACTGCAAGATGCCACTAAGCACCACAGCAAAGCCCTGAAGAGAATCATTCCACCTCGGCTTTCGATTCACTTAAGTCCACTAGGTGTGAAAAGCAAAGTAGGTGCGCTCGGTATATATTATGACATCGAGGGCGTACCTCACGCCCCTGACGATAGCAAGGCTAGTTGGTATTGTCAGGCTGAGTATCTGCATGCGCTTTCCCACGCAAGCCCCAATGAAACGTCTACCGGAAGCAAATCCCGAGTCGATACGAGTCACCTCATCACTTGAAAGAGGTCCTGCCTACAGGGTGAATAGAGCTTTAGACTCAGTGGTCTTTGATGTGTAGAGGCTGGAACCGGTCTCAATTCGAGTATCCTGTGATTTCTGACTCCGGCGTGACTTATTTCATGAAGTTGAATGCTAGTTGAACTTATAAGTGTCTCTAGGATGTACGAGACAAGAAAATGAGGTGCTGTTTAACGGTGTGATGTTGTCCTATGATGCCTTCCTCCGAGGCTTGAATCTCCATCTAATTATATCGTAAACTGACTGGACACTTCGTATTGAGCAAGTAGTCTAAGAACTTCTATTTCCTCGCATAATGGTTTACTATGGTACTTAATGCTTGAAAACGTGGGTAGTACCACTTTGATCGATGAAGCTTTCGTAGATATTAAGCACCTTACAACTTAGTCCCACGGGCGCACATATTTCTAGTATCGCTTATAGCAACGTATATCTTAGTTCTTACGAAAACATACACTTAGGCTAACGTATAGCTACGGTTTAGGTCAATGTTTCAGAAAAGACACATATGTTTTCATAGTAGCTAAGGAAAGGCTAAATAAGAAGGCAAGGAAAGGCAAAGGGTTGGTCCGGATTTTAGTTATCAGACCCCAGCAACCCTTCTTGTTAGCGAACCTGTCTGGCTCTATCGAGGTTATATAAAAAGCTTCGACATATACATCGCAGCTGGTAAGGTAAATACTATCGCTGGGTTTTGAACCTTAACAAACTACTGGCAGCTGCGTCTGCCTATTCGAGTTGTCCAATGGTTATACGTAAACGGCTCGAAAGCGTAGGAGCCGATAATAGAGGGCAAGACTCAAAAGACTCTTTGAGCGTGGGCTCCGCTAGAAGAGTGGGAATTTACCATAGACGTAATATAGGTATATAGGGGATGCGGCCCTATTCTTATGTTTTAATTCTTTTGCCTAAAGGCATTGGGGGCAGCGACTTGGGCAGCAGTATTTCGATATGTTTGAGAGGCCTCAGAAAAGAAAACCAAGGTTCTAGATACTCTTATGTCTTATTTAGCCTCTACGTGCGAGGTCTAATCACTTAGGGAGTTGTATACCTTCTATCGGAAAGTAGTGGCAGCAACACATACTTTGTAGATATGATACCTTGGGGTACATAAGGAACGCGGTCGATTTGGTGTAGACATTCATGGGTTTGTGTAGACCTTACCCTTGGGGTTCCGGTAGTCTAGCGTCAAAGTTCTGTTTTATAAAGTTGGTCGGATATCATTATCATATCAATATTGATTTTTTATCATTGCCTATAGAAACGATATTTCTCATCCCCTTAGAATAGCCATTATAGCGACAACGACATCCACCGGAGCATATTGAGGTACCACAAATATGAAGGAATTATCGGTCAACCCCTTTCTTCTTCACGTTCTGTAAGTCTTTACACTCGACCAGGCCGGAATGTCTACGTAGACATCCATCAACGCGTTAATCCACCTGATGCAGATCTTCGACCCCAAAGCCGACCGTTTTCCCGTAGCTCCTATGTAAGTCTTCTATGTACATTCTCATGAGACGCGTAAGATGAATGAGGGATATCTTGATAGCCTCAACGCCACCGGCAGGCAGGTTTAGGGCGAATAATGCCTTGTGATAATGTCCAGGGGACCTTGGTCTGCCCCATAGCAATATTATCGCCTTCTCCCATGCTCCTACATAGTGTATGAGCCTTGGCTATCGAAAAAAATTTCGTCGTGGCTTTTCGTAGGGTTGAAGTCGCAGGGGTAACAGCCCCTTATAGGGCCTAACATCGTGATCTACGTACCTTTCACCCCGGGGCAGCATCTCACCTAAGAAGGCTGTGATCTAGCTGTGCCCTACCCCTGAGACGAAGCCATTCAATTGACCAGGGATTCACGTTATCGAAATGTGCTGAGATCTTACCTGTGCCATGGATGTGGGTACATACAATACCGAGGGAGAGGAGCTGCATCTTGACCCTGGACTCGGCGACTTGGCCAACCCGGAGTTCTCGGAGTCCATGTCTGTCATACATAGTCGGTCTGGTTTTCATTGGGCTGTATTAAGCTCCCCTGTTACTTATGTATTGGGTGGTTTTACTCCCGGCACCGCATTATGTAGAGACTTATGTAGAACAAGGAGGAGTTTCGTTCCTGAGCTTACATACCCAGTCAAAGGAATCTCACCACATGCTCACTACATAAAAGGATACCTATGTACATTGTACGGCTAGAGTCTACGCAGTATGTAACAGCGAAATGACCCTAATGGCTAGTGTAAAACTGTCATGTCATCCATCGATAACGGAATTATTCCATCTATCCTAGCTTCGAGACGGCGTGAACTAGCTAATAAGGTGATACAGATCGTCGCCAGTAGGTCTGGCCAACTGCTCTAGTGCGTGTTTTTGGTAAAATACGCTACACTAGTTCGTCGGCACTCGAGATGGCTTAACACATGATAAAACTCGACGATGTCGAGTTAGTGTAAACTACCTATTATGTATGTACACTAAGTCGTTAAAGGGAGTTAAGTCCCCACAGCGTGCAGTCCCTGTGTTATGAAAGTATAGTGCGGGGAGAACCCTGTAGAGAAATTATTCATTAGTGAATCGCTATGCGTGCGTAATTTGCAATTGTGTTTTCTAGCGCGGAGATGGCGATGTGGCGCTGTATATGCGATGGGGAATAGTATACCTATGTATCTAACCAGACTAGTACGTGTATATACTGGTATAATTATCCCAGACACCGGCTTCGTGATTCCGGGCTACGGGCTGGACCGCGGGAGGCCGTGAATACCTAATGTAAACGGCTGGCTAAGTTGGTAGTCGGTTATTGCCGTGTTATACTGCCGTTTTGAACTACTTATGATCGGCGACTACAGGTTCCTGGAGGAGGACGGGGGTCCTGCCGATCTTTTCTGTCTATACTCATAGCGCGCCGGGGAGTCAGGGACCCTTGGAGTTTTGGCTTCTAAGCGATTTTAGTGGCCGCAATTATAGAACATGGATACGATTAGCCCAATTACAGATTTCCAATGCTGCTTGCCCGCGGCGCTGGGTTCCTAATCCCTCCATCTGACGAACCCCATCGTTCGATTTGCCCATTTTCCACTGGATAATACAGGCTCTGCGGGCTTCCATCTCTCTTGGCAGTGTAGATGGCAACCTGACCCAGATGCTCGGAATCGATTCGAATGCAGATTGTTATCAGTTTGATATAATAGTAGTTTGGCAAGGAGTGCTAGATGCCTATTTCGGACCAATATGTCGATTCGCTCTAGCGACAGAGATACTAAATGCAACCGTGTCACATGACTATGATTTCAAAATAGAGGTCGAGGTTCAGAACACGTGGTATGGCGGATTGTTGTTAATGAAGAGAAAAAGCAGATTTGCTTGGCATTATGTCTATTATTTTCGTAAAAACCTAATTTTTGGATATCTAACCGCGGAAAGGACAGGCCTGGGATCGCTCCTGGTGGCATATTCGAATAACTACGCCCACGGACGCCTTATCTATGTACATAAAAGTNAAAAAAAAGGGATACCGAGCCACCATTGTACAAATCTCCTCATCCTGGGATATATGCCTCACGCCAACCAAGGCGTGATGGTGGGTATTTGGATGCGGAGATACGAATTGCGCACTTCAAAACTAAAAACGCTGAAGAGTTCGCGTATTCGAGGTTGTATTATGAGCTACTTGCTGTCCCTCTGGCATAGCCAGATGCGTCCTCTGAGAGACGGCTGGGCGTTTAAAACGAGTCAAGGGAGTCCTGTCGCCTTGGTGCTGGTTGATTCGTCGAAGATTGCGTTATCTCGGACCGTACCAGGATGATGTTCTGGGGGATCGGCTTGTTCGAATTTGGCCCTTTACCAATGCTGGTCAGAGCAATGTCATCACGTTCCCCTGACCTCGAACTATCGTCGCCGAACCGAACGTAGCTATTCCCGATACGACTGGCTTTGGAAGTTGCGTACCATGTAGCGTTTGAACTTCCATTCGGATCCTTTCCAGTAATCTTCGCACGTGCTCTGCGATATAGCGGACGTAAGCTCGGGAGACAGGCAGAAACGATGCCGAAAGCGGGCTCCACGGAAGATAGCAAGAACACATTGGCTTGAACCCATGTGATATCGACTTCGACAGTAAACTGGTAAAAAGCCCAGATTCGAACGGCGCTCACAACGCAGACCCTAAATTATCGTTTAGGAACGGCCCTTTATGTGGTCTTTGAAAGTGACTTACAAGCCTCCCAATAACATCACTCCGCAAACACCGATCTTTTTCTTCGTGCTCATCTTCAGCGCCAGAATCTCAGGGATCGGAACAACCAGGACGAGGAGGTCGGCAACCAGGTTGAGCACAGTCAAGCTTAGGAAAGAGGCGTTGATATCGAGGCATTTGCCCTCGGCACCGAGGAACATAGTCCAGAAATACTCGGTGGGCTGGCAGAGAGCACCGGCAACCGACCAGATGGAAAGTAGATACCCAATTGAAAAGAAGGCTGCGAAGCCTAACCGAACGTGAAACCATTTCGACCCTCTCTCGAACAATCGGCGATAGAATAGTAAGATCGATAGCTTTGTAAAGGCGACACTGCCAGCATAAATGAATGTATATGAATACAACAACTGCGGGGCGTCAATAAAAGACACCAAATAGAGACCTCGAAAGGTATGTATGTAACTTACGCGAAAGATATTTGCTACGTCTTGCGGGTGTAGAGCCCAAACATGTGTACCAGCGCCAGCTTTGGCTCCCAAAATAGTGATAACGAGCGTACCATAGGTGAAGATCTAGTCGTCGTTAGTAATTCGTGGCATCGCACGCGCGCGCAGGAATCTGAGTAGCCCTACAAGTGCGACTACCATCAAGTAGTCATCGGCCATCATGCCGAATCGCTGGAAGTTCCTTGCCCATATCCTCAAGGCCAAAGCGACGGTCGCGAATGCTGTCGATACTAGCGCCACCACGATAATTGCCGTTTCTTGCTTCGCTTCCAAGTTGATTCCCGGCGGGGGCGGGCCAAAGGCCACTGCGATGATGGGATCGATCTCCATTGCGCAAGGCGAATGCTGTTCAGCTGCGAGTTACCGATGCCCGCTACATACAATCCACAATCCAAAACCAGATATAACCGAAATGTCGACAAACGAGAAAGTCAAAGGCTGACTGAAGGAGGGTAAACCGCTTATATTACATGAATGGAATTAATGAACTCGACGGAAGGATTCGACGCTATCTAAGTATGTATATCGGGAAAAAGCAAAACATGGGAAGGCTACCCGAGTCTTAAGAGAAGATCTGCCTCGAAATCTTTGCGCGAAAGGGTTGCGTCTTCACTACATGGGGGCCTGAGATGCCTTAGTCACTAAGGAGCTAGCGTTCCGGGTCATCACGCGGAGCCACTGGTCCCAAAAGTCGTAAAGATTTCCGCAGGATCAGGTTTGGTCTGATATTTGTCCAGGGCCCCTACCGAAGCCTTGCCTGTGAGATTGGCAAGGACCTGGATCAAGGCCGTTCTAGTGTACATACCTACATTACCCAGAGGCATGGATTACATGGAATCGGAACGCGCTTTCACCCACTGCAGTGTAGCGTAGCGTCTTCTCGCAAAATAGAGATAGGCAGGGGAAGAGAGCCATGGTACATAGTCGTGTGAATACACTATTAATACTCTCTTCTTTCAACTTGGAGCATCATCGCACTGTAGAAGAGGTCCGCAGTACGATCTAAGTAAGAAGTCCAGGTATGGTACGCTAGCACAACTTGGCACTTGGTCTCATGGGAAAATTCCCTCTGTGATGACCCATGTGCTGCAGTGTAGACGCCCTGTAACTCGCGTGCTGCCGTACCATGCATGCTACTTGGCTCAGAATTATGCTATTATGTACGCCGTATCATGCTTATTCTCCGTCCATCAGGAAGCAATCTGATACTGTTTTGCATGATATGTATGTATATCTGCGTTGGGATACTCTTGCGATAACTGCGCATATTACCGGTCGACGCTATGAAAAAGTAGATATATTGATAGGCCGAATATTAAATATAGCGCCTACTCTCCTGATTGCAATAGTTATGGCTAAGGTGTGGTAGAGAAGCCCTCCACTCGCGTTATAACCCAGAAGTGGTATGTACGAGTAATTAGGTACGCGTGTGCTCATGGTATGCTGCGTGTTCCCAGTCCCTGGTCAAGATCGGCTAGCACGCTGCCTACCGTAGAGTTCCTTATCAATCGCCTGGGTATACGTAGGTATGGCGGCATATTTTCTCTGTTATAAACCTATTTAGCAAAGTACAGCACTTACTTACTTACTTAGTTTGCACTGCAAATAAACTATCACGGGTAGTGGATCGCGGCTTGTTAGTTGAGACTACAGCATACTTATTCACTTTAGCGTATACTAGCCACGGCTAACCAGTCACTTTCTCTAACTTCAACAGTGAGCTGTCTTATCAGGAGTGGAGTAACGGACACGTGTTGGAGCTACCTATGTACCGTAATAGCGCCGACCTAATAGCACATAGTCGACGAATGTCAGGTAATATAAGCTAAGTGCACATGGCGAAGGGCTCCATGCCAGGGTCGACTGAGATGTACCCGTCCATTCCGGAACAGGGATGAGGACGCGATCGGGGATAGAGTGAAAAGCGTTTCAAAAAATCAACGAAAACCCTCATTTCAGCCTACATACGCCACACTATAACGCCGGAGCTTCTGGCATGAATAAACCCGGGAAAACGGTCGGGCGCTGAGAACAAAAAGAAAACCAGGGTCGAGTTTCCTTCTAGAAAAGTCGTTCATGCAAGCGAGATTGGGACTAAGGTGTAAACTAGAATACAGTGCTAACGGTATGCCCTGCTCTATTACGGTGCATAACGATTTCTCTTTACTGTGTTACTAGTTAAGTCTGTATGTTCTGCTTTTGTACTACTTATGCTAGACACCGACCCCATAGCCGACCTCCTTTTTGACAAAAAACGGCGCTGTGGGCCTGGGGTATCCGACGCCCAGAGCAAACAGACCCAAGGATGGCCATACACAGTATAAGCTTATTGTAAATTACTTAGAGCCATACTACTGGAATTCGAACTCCATCTAACTTTCTGCTTTGACATCAGGGTGGGTAGCAATGATATCTGTTACTGGCAGTGTAGACGTCGAAAAAGGCAACGATGGATTTCTTGTTTAGTAGGGAGTGTTCGGACGAGCACCAAATGGTGGGACTTGATTTGAAGCACCTGCTTGATTAGGACTGGGATAAAATGCATTAGGTATGTAGGGTCACCAAGACCGTTTCCCTTTCTAGTGTGCCTACTGCAGGTAGATGCTTGGTCGTACAGACCGAGTAAGTCTCCTGCAACCCCTGATCTATTCCCTCGAGATATCTGGTTCATAGTGCAGCCTGCCTACCTATATCACACACACACACACACTTAATACGACTGATAATAATGGTCAGCGAGCTGTTATATGTAGGTGAGCTTGACACATGGGAGGAATCAACTACTGTTCCAGAAGGAGTTGATACAAATGCCAAGCGTCGAGACGAACCGACACTGAGGATGCCCTGGGTTGCCCTGGATTGCCCTGTGAAACTTTCATGGACCAACCCAGCAGCCCAATCCAGACTCCTGGTGCGACGTTAGTCTCACTTGAATGTTCTAGGAAATGGACGAAATCCACCATGCACACCAACCATGCAGAGCGACGTGCACACCGACCAACAAACTTGGCGGGGTAATTTGGCTACCTAGATCTACGACCTAGATAGGGGAGAGAGAGCTCATAAGAAGGCGATGTCGCTCGAGTGTGCTCAATCAACGAAGACAACCCCTCATTGTTTGCCATTTTATATATATTAAACTGATCTTCATAAACGCGCTGGGTATTAGCAGGTTCTAATTAGAGAGCAAAGATGCCTTCCGAGTATGCAAGCAAGATCCCGAGCCTGATCCCCTTGGAGAAGGCTGGCCCCAAGGGCTACATTCGGTTTGTTTTTCCCATCGAGCTAGGCGAGTCCTACGATGCGGACGAGGTCTTTGGTCTTCTCAAGCAGGGTCTTGACAAGGCTAAGGAGCGGATTCCCACCCTTGGATGCGAAGGCGTCCCAGATCCGGATGCGAAGCAGGCTGGTGTCCTGAAGCTACACAAGTACGACGATTACGAGACAATCACCAAGAAAGACCTGAGAGCGCCCGGAGCCTTCCCATACACCTATGCCGATATCAAAGCAAAGACGTTTCCCGTCGAAGCCTTCCTTTTTCTGACGTGGCCAGCTTCCGGGATGATGGCGTGGTCATTTGGTTGCATTGTGTAAGCACCAACAGGGATCCCGGAGCAGGGCTACAGTAGCTGCATGTCCCAGCAGCAGCAGCACCACCCCTAGCAGCAGCACCACCACCCCCAGCACCACCAGCGCCTACAAAACGGGTTATCTACCGACGTCGTGCTGATAGCTTCCCCATGTCTACCCATGCCTATGGTCTCCTCCCCTGGCCCTATGTACTGTGCCCATTTGGACAGGTGCAATGCTCGGCAGAAGCTGGCAGGATCGGTGGCGTGGTGTATCGATGCCGCAGCCAACACTAGCGCCAACGCCATCACTTCATGCCGCATGTGAAGACGGAGGGCTAAGGCCAATCGAAATCCATCGCAATAAGGTCATTTCAGGAGTCAGTCGAACACACTGTCCGTTGCGCGCCGCGGCAATGGTCTTCTGGTATATCTATGTAGTGGAACTGTAGATGTACGTAGATGGTACGACTTCACGGTACTCGGGTTGTCCGCGCCCCTAGACAGACCCCTCGGCTGTCTCTTCTGAAGGCGAGTGGGCGAGGCAATTACGGTTAACGCCGTAGTACATAGCACAGCGTCGTAACTGTTGCTAGCCCCATATGTATTAGAGATTACCATGTCGGGGCTGCAAAGATAGCTAGAATGCTTTCGTATGATTGACTTGTTCGAGAAGAGATCTTGTATGTTATTACGGTTACACACCCGTGGCCTGCGCAAACCCCATATCATCCTACCTCTCCTGCGCTGACATACCTACGACTCTATGCGCCTACTAATGTGAGACTTGCCGTAGCTACATATGTTCGCACTTTAGGTGGGGGAGAGGAATCGAACCTACACTACAGCAGTGTCAGTCTCCTGGAAGTATACCTATCTCATCTCTATCCGTAAATTAGGGATTTACGTAAATCCTGTTACTTCCATATAATTTGGAGTAAACTTAGTAAGGCCAATTCTCGCCTGGCAACATCTCTAACCACCACCCTAGATAGAGGCTCAGATAGGAAATCACAGCCAATCCATCGCTCCGCTGGAACGCTACATACATATGTCCACCTATAGATCGGGACGTATTACTGTAAAGTACGGTAGTAGCGCTCGAGAATTTAATCTAGGCAAGGCGACCAAGGTCCTAAAGCTTGAATTCCGGCTTTGGTCGAGCAGCGGCACTGTAGATACTATACGCTAATACAACCCCCGGCGCAGCTATGTAAGACGTAAGATGCCGCCTCCAGGCACTTCAGATCGGACCGCAGATGACCTATTTTGGATGATGCGTTGGCATCATCGCGCACTTAGACCCTACATACACGGTACATCACAGGATAGTAGTACAGAAGTATATACGATATATGGAGTAGTAAATAGATATTGCACGTTCGCCGTAATCGTAGTCATCAGAGAAAGGCTGCCTTGCCTTTTCTCTTTCCCCTGCGCGGGCGGACATTACGTGCGTATATAGGTACGGCATATGCCATGAGTGGAGTGTTGCATGTGCACATGCGCGCGCTCTGTGCATTCCGGGACCAATCACCCATTCCTTCGCAACCTTCCGATCGTAATCGGGTTGTATGATATGAGAAATTGGAAGGTATGGGCCATTATGTACCTACACGTCAAAAAGCCTGCCCGATCTCTTGTCCTTCGTGTGACTTGGCACGTGAACTTACGGGCCGTTAATGCACTCAACTTCATGGTTGTCTCGGGCAGGACTCGGGCGCGCAGGTGGATTTGCGGGTATGTTGTAGAACAAAACAACAAAGGGCTTCGAGAGGGCGGGGCGGGCGAACCCCGAGAGCGCCTGCGCCGAGCCGAGTCTTGCGGCTCAAGCAAGTTGGCCAGAGTGTGGATTAATAGGTATGTACCTTACGAATAGCTAGGTACGTCACGGGGACCCATTCGGGGAAATTAACCACACACTAGCGTCCCACCAAGCGGCGGCGGTGTACTATGTAGTACAGGCACAAAACGTTTCTGTACCGTTTCTGGAAGCCTTCTTCTTCTAGGTAGGTAGTACGTACCCTAGGTAGATAGTACGCATAGGTCGCGGCTCACTTGTGGATTCGTACTACCTATTTGGATACATACCTAACCTATGTAGATGATGATGAGGATGATATCCTGGTCTACCCTACCATGTATCGGACCTAAACACCATGGAAGCTACCCACCTACTGATTGTTGAATCGACCCAGCACTCGAGTCCTACGTAGGTAGACCGAGTTACCGCCCGGCGCTATGTTTTGGGTGCTCTGTATGTCGTGTATCTGGCATTCTTGGCCTGGGTTACATGTATCTAAGTCCTACACAACAGAGTACGTGACTTACGGGTCGTCGCATTACAATACCATCCAACTAACAAGGAACGTACCTACAAACAAGTGTGCCGTGGATGACTGAGGTATAAATCTCTGGGTATACGAGACTGATATTAAGTTCCTGCAGCAATAACTAAGCATATTATCACCACCCCCCTCCTATCCAGATCCTACCCGTAGTGTGTGTGTGATGTGTAATGTCCTAGCAACACTAGAGTGTGGAGTGTGGCCGGACCCTGACGGAACGCGCCTCATCCTGAGTCCGGCAAGTATGTCTTGGATGCACACTTGTGTATGTAATATGTAATAGTGTGTAGGTGTATGTATAAGAAAAAAACCTACCTATGTACATACCTACATACCTACTTACGGTAGTTATCCAATTTCAGTCAGGTAACGCTCGACCTAAGGGGCGTAGCTTTTGCAGGAGTTTTTTTCATGCAAGTATATAGTGTGCCGAGCGTAGGTGAACACGATAAGTTCTACAGGCCGCAAAAATGGCCTGAAGGAACCGAACGTACATAGAACTTGTTTGAGAAGCGGTCGTAGAACTGGCCGCATAGCTGGTCGTGGAAGTAAGTGGCCTAAGAACCAGTCGTTAGAACTAGCATGAAGGGCTGGTTGTGGGGCTCGACGCTATACCTAATACGTATATACATACTTAAATGCCTGTCGCACTGTACATTTACATAGATTCTCCGGGGAAGGTACATAGAATGCAGTGCCGCGGACAATTGCTACACATACACCTACTTACCTACCTGTCTCTTGCATATCCATCCTCGCCTGTCTACCCACTTCCCTCCCTACCTGCGCCCATACTCGACGAAGGGATTCCACTAGATGGGATATCGTGATGGAGTACCTACTTTAGGTAGTTTACTAGATACACGTGTACGGAGTTTGATAATCCACCGAGTAAAAAGTCGTGAGTGTAGTCCATAACTAAAGTTATACCATTACGCATGTTGGCAATTGCAGTTGAGGCAAACTTTTAAGCTAGGCGGCAAAAAAGTATCATCTACTACAAATTTTATCTAGCAACGCTTTCGATAGCATTTCCTTGTTAGGTACGTTAGGTATTCTACTCCAACACCGTGAGGTGCAGTAGGTACTCCAAACCCGGTGATGACTAACGTAACTATTAGGTTGATTAGTGATGTCTTTCTCCCGAACAGAATCCCGAAGGACGGCCGGAAGGCTCCTTGGTAGCCTTTAAACAACAGATGATGACCAAGCGACACGCAATTCAGGAATTGGCGACGTAAACCCCACGGCCGGAATGCTTAGGTAGGTAGCTACCTAAACAACTTATGCTAAGGTTACTTTTATGCCTGTGAGGCGAGAATATGTGAATACCTAGGTCGGCAGATAAATAACTCCGGCATCGGGCCATACATTTTTAGTATTTTTGGATCGAATATAAAGTAAACAAACGTCATCTAGGCACACACAGGGCGTACACCATCAAAGGAAACTCGGCTACACCTGTCTCCTTGTTATCAATCCTTTAGATAGATAGGAGCATTTAGCTATGCGGATATGTCTTTGTACACATTCGAAAAAAATATTAGTATGGGACTTATTCCAAAGTTATAACCGATCAATGGCAATAACCGTGCACTAACAAGGATAAGCCTTGAATGATTGACAGATGACCCAGCCACGAACATCAGTATGTATACCCGACCGAATCTTCATCAAAAATCGTAATTACGTCTGTCTGTCTTGCTGTGCCGCAGAGGCGGTCGGCTTTTTTGCCGCTTTTATCTTTCGCTTGTGCACCTACCCGTTGTCCTAGTCTCTTGCCGTACAATACAGCCATGGTAGTAGTGTAATTGTATTGTATGTACAGGCGACATACTTATCAAGCGCCCGAAGTAGAGGTTGTAGCTCCGCCCTGACGGGAGCTATGTATCTGACAACGAAACCAACCCAGCATCATCCCAGTTCCGTGCCCCTCCTGTCACGGCGCGGTCTACCCATCTAGGCACAACCCACCATTAAGACCGCGGGTCCCCCTTCCACCCCGGGACGGTTCGGTTCATGCCCCATGAAGAATTTAAATCATTATAAGCTTATGTTTGTGTGTTCTGTGTCGCAGTGGAGCGCAGCGCAAGAATGAAGATGGAGAAGAGATGTATACAAAGACAGGCTCGCAGGGCAAGCATAAGCCCGCCGCGGTTGCCTATCGTTGAACCCGAGAAAGCGCAGGAAGAGATGACACGTGCAGAAAAGCGTTCGTCTGATACGATGCGGCGTAAGGTGAAGCGAATGCATAGCTATGTATGCCGCTACGCATACATATCAAGCATTTCCTCAAGCCTTGATGTCAATCCGCTGTAGCGGATACATAATTGCATAATGACAGGGAATGTGTCCCCGATATGACGTGAGTACACTATATGTGTGTTCGGGAGAACGGAGTCCATAGAGATAAAATCGCAGGTAAGCTGGCGAATAGTATAGGCAGAGTATAGGCATGCGAGCAATAATCGACTAAGAGTAGGCAAATGCGCACAGCAGTGCCTTTCGAGAGCGACACCACCCGCTCATCTAGACGTTTCCCCTGCAGAATGCAGTGGAAATAGCAACCGAAATGTAGGCCTGTGGATACAGGAGTGTACATAGGTAGGCAGACCTATCGTCGATGCATGCGGCATGCATTCCACAATACTATTACATACTGCCAAGCTGTGCTGGTGTGCGTACCGCGCAGCCCTAGCTTGGGTGCAGGGCAAGCCTCATCAGTGTCTTCAGCTTGGGACTGAATAGGGTATGCCATGAAAGACGGGAAGGGAAAGATGGCGAGTTGGGAGTCACTCACTGCGCGAATATGTGTGTGCAAGGCAGAAAGGGGTTGTCAACCGGCAATACTACTCGGCACCGACTAATATGCAATTCACTTGCGACTGGACCCTCGTCCTGCGTACCTGACCTGGTTTCCCTCGTCGGCTTTCCTAAGTTGTAGCTGATGGGAGGGGTCAAAACAAGGCTTCAGCTGCCGAATTCCTCCTGCATGCCTTGCAGACTCGACGATGGCGCCGCAGACACACAGAAAAGAGTCGTCAGCTGAGAAAATGGCGTTGCAGTTTCGAGATCTTATTAATTAAATCACTTCTGCTTGGGCAGACTTGTTGGGGTACGCATCGCTGATGATCGACCCAGCGATTGTTACCGGGGAGTCAACATTGGGACGGCATTTCGAACACTAGCCCAGGTAAGCTTAACTTGTGACGTGGACTGAGGATGCTTCTATTTCGAGGCACCTAGATGATAAAGGAACATTTGCTCAGCTCGCCTGGGGTTTGCTAACGTTACTTAACAGTAGCACAACAATAACGGATGTAACCGCCCCGTCTAACAACACTGGGATCGAGCTGAGTAATACCTGGGTCTACTAGCTGGTTAGCACAGCTTCAGAGGTTGGCGACGCACTTAGAAACTTATGACGACTGCATAACGGGCAGCACGGTTAGCAGCGTAACGTATCAGTCGCTTGTTTTATCGATTTCACACCATGCGAACGGGACGTCGAGTACAACCTAGGGACTTGAGTTCCTAACCGGATTTCGAGCAGCCTAACGTCAGATGTGAATGATCTCTAGTTAAATCGCTCGCATGTGCGTCACGTATAAGCAGTATATGTTGGTAGTGAGGCAGGTCCCCGTAACGTAAGTGTCGACTATTTGCAGCGAATCGGATACAAGATTTGGATAGCAGATGCCTATGCTAAGCATACAGGATGTTGATCTGCCATGATCAGAGAATGTAATATTAACCAACGTCGTTCATTATACATCCTAAATTCGACTGCTCCTCACGGACATACAGGCTATGTAGATAGGTCTTCTCTCATCGGAGAGGAATGGTGCAGATGATGGCAGCATCACGCTTCCAAATTTGTTGTGTGCCAAATATTTGGGACTTGGTCGGCTGAAAGTTGTTGGGATTACCTATAGTTCAACGTGTTATTGTGTTGTTGGGCTAGGTAGTCATAGGATAGGAAAGGATGACAGCGCTCTACGGAGAGATCTAGGCCGTAAACAGTAAACCGGCAATGCTTAAGAGCCTCAGGCGGGAGAAGGGGAAAAGGAAGAAGAAAAAAAACGTACCTCTTCCTAGGACCTTTGTACTCTTTGTGGGGGGAGGTACAGATCACAGTGTATAGCGTATTAGGGAGATATTCTGTGAGGGTGAAGATTCTTCAATATTTTACGTGTACTGGACTGTATTGTACATGCGCATACTCCATCATTCTTGCCTTGCAATACCACCTGGCAGCTACCCATTATTTGCCCCAAAACGCGCGCTTCTGCGCAAGAGCTATCGAGCGCGCGTTAGAGAATAAGCTAAGTAGATAAAATACTCGAGACATTCCGTGCCTGACCTACCTGAATAGCATAGTAAACCCTTCCCCGCATATACTGTCATATCTTTCCAATGACTACTTCCTACTGAAGCCGATAAACATGAAACAGCTCCAGTTTACCATCACTCCTACTTACTTCTTACTTCCCACTTCCGGCTCGTATTTCCTCAGTGGCTGCCTATTATTCTGTCCCCACGGACCGGCGATTACGTTCAGCGTTTGAGGTTGTCAAGTGTGAGACATTGTGTCAGTGGTAGTAGAAGGAGAGTACCTACGTAGGGCTGTAGTGAAGGTACACGCACGTATGTACCTTAGGTAGGTAATACAGCAGATGACCTCATAGCGTTAGCGCAATCTAGGGCACAGAGTACAGGGTACTTGCTCACGTAGATGATCTACAACGAAACAATGTCCCGACGGCATTCTTTTCCTGGTCAGTATACTACTCTGATCGAGTAGGCTTGTCCCCACATACCTCTATTGATACCCAGCCGTAACAACTCGGAACAAGAACAGGCGCGTAGTCGGGAGTACGCTGTATGAATTGCGTCTGTCTATAGCGGAAAATCCCGATACTGCATCTTGCTAATCAGGGTAGTCGATTGGTCCTCTCAGTTAGGATCCAACGAAGCCCAGCGCGTCAAGGATTAAAAATATATCGGTCAACTGATGTAGAAGCAAGCTTTGATCAAGACCGAAAACTGCGGTGCTTCAACCCCGCGTGTCCGTCACTCCAATCCTGTGGTCTAGGCCGTCTCAAGTCTTTCTGCCCATTTCGGACACAGTAGTAATGTATAAGCTGGCATTTACTTGTTCGCTCTTACGTACGGCATGTTGTTATTCTTTTTTGTATCTGACTACATCGGCCAAGCACTTGTTCTGCCGCTCCCACAGAGTCAGGCCATTTTTGTGTTCGCTTCCTTCAGTGTCGGGCGGTCTCGGCCATTATGCTATGGCATTGGTCGTGTAGAGGTTTAAAGCTCCTCGTCCCCTTAGTCGGGAGAGGCAGGGAAATATGTTGTTCTACTAGGCATCACATGTCGAGAGCCACTATCACTCCGGATCTTATGTTGGGCTCTCAAGGTGAGTAAGGGAAAGCGAAGGCCCTAAAATATCCTATCTTTTGCGCCAAGTAAGCGACCCTATCAGACCGATTGTCGGACGCCAAATGAGCGCTCTGTGCTCTCGGTTCCCAGACATGGGCTTGGTCTGCGCTGGTGCCCAAACCAGACCAAATGTACGGGTATCCGCCTTTCGACTGTCCCATCGACGTACACTGCCCCGTAGCACAATCATGTTTAAGCCATAACCCGGCGTGGCGTGGGCGCGCTGACACACCGTTAGCACCAAGACAGGCGTACACTAGGTAGGCTTAAATCATAACTTAGGCATCGCCCATTGACCACATACATAAGTTCCCGCAAGCTCTCGCTCCACCAAGGACCCAATCGACTAAAAGTGTTGCCAAGCGTCAGGGCGCGCTAGCGTGCTGGACGGAAAAAGTGGCATTGACCCTAGCTGCGGGAGCACGAGATCCACGAGATCTACCTAGTACAGCGCATAGATCAAATACAGAACACATGAGGACATGCGTTGGGCCTAGATAGTTCTCGCATTACCGGTATGGATGGTTCACTGGAAGTCTTGCGCACTTGTTACGTGCCGGGCTAACTGGTCACATGACATCTTCAGACGAAGGAGCATTCTTCGCTAACAAGTGGGAGATAAATGAACGGGTCCTTATTATAAAAGATAGTAGGCCTCCTTAGGTACCTACCTAGTAGGAAGTGTCACATTGTAACAAAAGGGGAATCGTCCCAACACGCAGCCACGCCAGATCCACGCCACATGCTGTAATACAGTGATATATAGGCAGATCTACTGGTATGACAGATTGAGGAGGAGCTTCGACAAGAACGGAGGCAGGCTTCATCACTGCCGACCTTCCCCCCCTAAAAAAGGAGAGAGAAACAACATCAGGGTCCCGAGACTAGTGCCACTTTTTCTAAAGCCAGAAAATGAGACGACCGTACGGAGTATATCGACATTTAGAAATAGGTATCTACATGTAGGACAGGGCAAGTTGGGGACTGGCGGGTACCTCGGTGCCATCGTACACCATGTACCTAGACCTGGTTGCCTTAATTCGATCTCCCAATGGAAGGTTAGTCACAGTATAGCGTCGGTGAGGGGTGGCTTTATCCACGTACATATAAGTAAGTACTCCGTACGAACAACCTACCTACCTAAGGTACCTATGCGTACGTTTTAAAGGAATACCCGACCTGGTACCAGGTTAAATAGCGGGGTACAATTGACCAACACCGGTACCACGGTGCCAGTAGTGTACTGTACCTACACATCGTCTCTTTTTGGCACTTTTCCCTCTCCCCCCATCACTTACACACTGCGCCGCCTACACTACAACACGACATAGCTTCAATCTCGGAACTTCGGGCGTGTATGATCGAGGTAGAGATGGTCGTGTCAGTACATGTCTAACTAGGTACCTAGTACGGGCCGGGGACTGCGACTGCGATAATACTACACGTACGATGTAGTCTTGTGTGACCTTGCTAACCGTTACTTGTTAGGCTGTTCAGTGGGTGGAAACATCGATGCACATACCTACTAAATAAGCAGGGAGGAGGTAGGTAGGTGGATGGGCGTGTAGCTACATAGAAGGTWAAAAGAGGTGCAAGTACCCAGGTAGGTCAGGATATAAAAGGTAAAGGACGAGTAAGAGCCTACGACGGCATTACACACGCACTATTTTGCTCCCCCTCATGCCCTTCGTCGTCTGTCTTTACCTTCCTACTTGCCTATTATATATACTTGACCTGCCCACCCTTCATATCCCTCCCCCTTCTTACACCATCGAAGAACACCGCCCTACTCTACCTCTTAGTGGAACGCCGTCCGTCCAGCAACACCCCACCGCCCATCGCCATCATCGACATATAGCGGCGGTAGTGTCGACGCTTTTGACCATCTTCATTTTGGAAGACCCTGTCGCTTCAATCTCGCTCCTCTTTGCTGCCCACACCACCCCCGCCGCAGCTTCTCAACGTACATATATATCGTTCGGCCCTTACCTGTCACATCGCTCTTCGACTAAGACGACTTCGACCTAACCAACCGGCGACCGCCTCCTTACCACACCCACCACGGCTCAACGTGCCACCATTCCCCAAGTCCCTCTGCCCGTACATACTAGTGGTGCAGTCATATTTATCGCCATATTGCAAAAAGATGCCGGGCGCCCATAGTGATAGGATCGATGAGGGCTTCCCTCAAGACAACTTCACGCCCGCCCGTCCACCGCAATACAACAACACGACGCAGTCCTCTAGTACCGTTGGAGAAGGTCACTCCGGTTCGAGTCACACCGATAGAACGCCTACCGTCGGGGGTAATGAAGTCATACCGGCATCCGGCCCAATCTCGCATACATTTGGTCCAGGTAGTCATAGCCTACCCCACGGCGGTGGCATTGGGCAACAACTGACGGTACAAGCCCTTGCCGACCACAACCTGGCTAACAGGCCACTCGAGG
>JAPUUL010000340.1:0-20551 GCA_029590625.1 Lasiodiplodia mahajangana
GTCCGTGTGGCGTTGCGGGCGGCGCAGCACACCCCCCGACTACAGTTCCTGCAAAACGCTGTCGTAGACGAAGACAAGCGTAAGCGCATAGGAATTAAGCACCCAGCGTACCGTGGTGTTCAGGTATCTTGCCCAACCACAAGGAATTAATTACCCTACGTATGGTAGGTCAGAGAAACGACTTCGACTATAATAATAACCAATAAATACTTACTTGACTTTTTACATCTTGCTAGCCTGCCTTCTCCCGCGTCGTATATAAACCACCTCCATCTACCGTAAACGCCTCTCCTTATGCTCAGGTAGATTTCAAATTTATATCACAAGTTCGCGTAATAATGGAGCTTTCTATCGAGGCTATCGTTGCTATCATAGCGCTATTTGTTGCACTCCCCCCTGCAGTGGTAATTATCGTGCATCTACTACGTCGATTTAGAGGGCGAAACGCAATGCGAGACCAGTCCCTAGGTTAGTTCAATTCTATATCGTCGTTATATATTCTGTCCTTAAGTGTACCGTTTACCTATGCACACACACTTCTCCATCTACACCCTCATAGCTTAAGAGATAATGAGCTCTATATCGGTGTGCTGATGCTAAGCTGGACCAATTAGAACTTGAGTCGCAGCCTTGGGAACCATTCTCGCCATCATCGGTACGTCGTGTGGTCTTCGAACGGAGGCATATTTTCGAAATAGCACAGGACCAGCCCGCCGGCGGCGTTACTGGCTTAGAATCCAACGAGAGCTTACTGGCCAGTAATCAAGCCGGCGGTTTCCGCAGCCAATAGCATCGCCCGCCTGTGACTCGTTATTATGGTATGTGACACGCTGAAATTATCTCGAAGCAAAGCTAAAGGCCAAGTAGCTATAGGACGTTCTCGTTAGGGGTGGAAAATATAAATCGCTGACCAAAGAAGGTTGCCGTAAAGGTTATCCCGCTGTTTGGTTTTTCTAGAGGGCTTTAGGTTTATCATTAGGTTACATACTGCTATCAACTGTGCGGCGTAAACCCGAGTCACACGGGGCGGTCAAAATAACACAAATACATCAATTGATCAAAGTATAGATCTTGAACTACTGTCGTATACATATTCAATGCTACGTTTACAAGTAGATTTTGTTCGTTGTGTGAGTTCTCTCTCCTATATGTAGTCATTCCCGTAGGTGGTTATTTCGTTAGTCAATTGCGTAACTTAAATGGGCCCCCTCTAAGTACTTAAACACGAGAAGTAGCTACATAGCTATATAATATCTGTATGATTTAAACAAGGCCCTTCATTATTCTCATGTGATTCAATATTAAAACTTAGATCGAATGTAGTTTGAGTGCGGTTTAATACGGTTGCTATTATTTACTTTCTCGACAGATCGGCCTAATCTCAGTGACATAAGCCGACTTATTGGAGCATGATTAGACTACCTAGGTAGGAATAAGCCGCCGCGCCGCCCACGTGCAGCGCATGCCGCTAGACCACTAGCACAGTGGAGGAGATTCGGCGCTGGGAGTTGAGTTTCAACTCATAAAGAAGCTGTTAAAGCCTCAACTAGATGACAAATAAGTTGCATTTCCTCAGCCCCCGTTAGTGAGGTCGTTGGTGCTACCATAGCCGATGTCAGTAGGTAAGTTATAACGTTGGTGCTGACCACGCTGCTTGGATGTCACACGCTAAAAATATGATTTGTGTTCGGTGTAGAAGGTCTCCCAGGTCCAGTACCAAGTATGCTGCAATGCATGCGCAACTGACAGGGACAACTTAGAGCGAAGCAGAACCATTCCTTTTGGGTTGTCAGGGTTGAAATTCGGGGCGACCTTGACTCTGCCAAGAATTGTGATTTATTGAGACACTATTGCGATTACAAGGAAGCACGAACGTCAATGTCGAGCTGTAGCTTGCGCATACGGCCCTTGCCTCTTTAGGTACTCACCTAGGCAGATACCTAGTACCTACTTAGGTAAGTATTGACCCCACTTGCGCCGTGGCACATAGAACTACATCGAATCGCGACATCTTTCAACAGCTCCGTCGCCTCCGGACACTAGATCTTTCCCTCACCTAGATAGAACTCGCTCGTTTTTTTGAGTGCACTGCCTATAGCGCAATAGATCCATTGGTCGTATACGAGGCCATGGGTAGCCAACAAGAAGTCATGGGGCTCCTGAGCCTACCGCCTGAGATCCGCGATCAGATCTATACCATCATCCTGCACCCGAGCAATAATCGCACATTCCAGCCGGATGAATACACCGATTATGACTACCGCGATGCCCTGGTGCTGTTCCGTCTAAGCCGACAGATCTACTACGAGGCCCGCGATATCTTCCGCACCCTGAACGTCTTTATACGCGTCGAGACGCCGTGGTCCGAGGCCGAACAACATGTCAACATCGTCGRCCATGTCCCGTTTCAATCCTGGCCGCAATTTGACTTGCGCGTCTAGTACGCGCATACCCGTCTTCCACTTGTATCGAGCTCCCTGCGGAAATGGCCACGGCGGAATCGGCCGGGCCCGCGCCGGAATTGACGGCGGCCACGATTAGGTCGATAGACCCGTCTTCCGGGCATAGAAACGAGTCCCCCAAATCCGTGGTGACCGTGCATAACAAGGAGACAACCAGCCCCCCTCCCGCTACCGGGCCGTGGATCTTTGGGGGACGGAGGAGCCGGACATAGTGCATATTGTGTTTTGTCGCGGGATGCTACGCTGCCACATATAAAGCCTTAGTATGTAGAAGCTGTTGGCTGCCCAGGATCTCCCGGACCACCCACCCACGCGGTACCTAAGGGTTCATGTTATGCAATAATCAGGCGATTGGGGTCTAGTTTATGGGTCACCGGCGCGGCTAGGACCATGCCGGTGCATTCGGCTTGAGACCGTGATCCAACTTAAATTACGCGCCGGCGTTAAAGCTTACCTATCATAGGTACATAACTTGTGTAGGTACTTGCCTATTGGCTGCCTCGTCACTCAGTCTACGTATTTGTATATAGTGTAGTAGTCGGCGTTCCAACTTACAGATTGTTGGTTCTGGGAGTAGTGTATTCTTTGTCTAGGTATTAACTAAGTCTTCACTTCAAGGATGCCGAAGGGGAACCAGCAAAAGAAAAGAAGAGAAAAGAAAAAAGAATCGTACTTCTTTTCTACATAACTTTACCATTTCCTTACTGTGATATCTACTGAGCGGCCTCGTAGGCCGGGACCTACAGTACATGGCTGGCTTCTTAAAACCTCAAAGGCTGCACACTTCTTGTTTCATGCCTGGTTCCCGATAAGGAAAAGCGGCGAATGCCTCACATTTGAAAGCCTCACTCAACTCGAAGGCGATATGCAAGAGGCCCTATCCCGTTAGACCCTAGATAAACCCCTGATGTCCGCGTCCTGTCTGCATTATGTACCACCTCGTAAGTACATAAGTACAGCTGTACTCTCCCCACAATTGGGTCGGGTGATGATGACGTGGGTACCAATCCCGGCTGTTCTGCTGATGTCCCTAAGTACCTACCTATCAAAATCTAGCAGGCCCAAGCGACAAGCCCCGATGGCCAATGAGTCACGCAATTTGATCCAACCAATTTATCCAAACCCTCGACAATAACTGCTGCATCTACGCATACCAGTCCTTGGTAGAGGCAAAGGGGCAAGATCCAGCCAGGACCCCAGCCACCGCCGCCGATAACGCACACAGCTGAATACAATCCACCCGAGCCACCATTCCCACTCGGAAAACAAACTCTCTTTGGATCGTCCCATTGCGAATCCACTTCAGATGGGGTGGTCCGTGGTGGACAGAAACAATGGAGAAGCTTGCCCAAATAGTCAGGAAGTGCAGGTTACCTACAGTACTTAGTTCTTTTTCGTGGGCAGATCGTGGGGTAAGCACTTCTTATCACCTCTTATCGCGCCTCATTCCACCATCATTGAATTGGTGGGGTCGAAGATGATACCCCACCTACAGTACGTTGGATACTGTGTCACTCGCCCCCAACTCATCCTACAATAAGAATAAGAGGAATGTAGGTACAAAACTCTATCACTCTGGCATACTTGCCAAAAAAAAAAAAAGAAAAAAAAGAGAATATCCCATCGGCTACCGAGCTCATCCAAATCCGCCCATGTACGGAGTATCCCTTTAGAGACCCATTCGGCACCAGTACAAATTTCGACCCCCCGGTAGTTCCACACCCCCCTTGTGTAAATCAATTACATGATCTAAACCCATCATTACCAGCCTTTTACTAGCATATATATGTACTTAGCTAGTAATATCTGTTTTAGCAGTATATCTAACAACGGTATAATTAGGTGAGAAACAAGGGTAAAACGAAGTACCTCGAAATCCATTGATCTGATTTGGCCTTTCGTCCCTGTCTAGTGCCCTTGGCAAGTACTGGTGCCGAATGGGTCTCTAAAGGGATACGTCGCCGATATATTTCCCCAGGTATATATGGGTAGGTTTAATAGTCCAGTATGAATATACTGCCTGTCCATCCTTCTATCTATCCACGTTGGAGCCCGCACGTACACGTGCGGGTCGTAGCAGCAGCGAAGCGAAGCAATGAGAGGAGCGAGGATTCAATATCCGACTGTTCGTTCGCTCACTCTTGAAATTTTTTTTTAAAAATATTTTCCATTTTTTATATTAACCAACCATTGATGGACTGACGCTTACGACCGGCCAACACATACAGCAAGCAGACTACGCGGCAGAGGTATGGGAAATTGGCGAGAGAGCCCACTACGTCCCCCCCCGCAACACGTGGTGTCTCTCTCACGTCGTTGGCCGCCGCACAGCAGAAAGAGAGACGTCAGAATATGTCTTCTTGGCGTTACCGTACGACCCAAAAATGCACGCCCCAACGACGACAGCTAATAGCTCGGCCTCTGCCGTTGGTAATATACTCAAGCTTGGTAAACGCCTTTTATCTAGATACGGGACACGCTAGGAGTCCTGTCGGCATGATCTAAAGATGCTAGCGAAAAGCACCAGACAAACTGAAAACACACATGGGATATCCCGTTTCACTCAAGATAGAATACATTGATTGCTCTATGACCATGCCTAATCCGTATGGAAATAGTTCTTCGTAGTGTAATAATGCCATCGTAGAAGAAATTCGCCTTGGGGCACCCGTTACATGCCACGAAAATCACGGCTGCTTCGGCCCTTTCCGATGGGGGATATCAAATAATTGTATAGAGACACTCGGGTAAGTCCACCTAAACTCCAGAACGCCTATGTTTAGCCCTTCCATGAGCGGAGAGCTACCTGCATCGTTAATCCCATCATATCGTGACTTATGGCCTCTCCAAACCCTGCATGAAGTAAACCTCCCTCAGCCCAAGCGCGCGTAGAAAGAAATGTTGTCGAGGATCGTGGCCATGGCTCCATCCAGGAAATGAGAGAACCCGAATCCAGACGCCGTAGTATTGCGGAAATGGTCAGTTCATCTTGCGAAGACTTCTCCGTATCTATGAAAGAAAAGCGATAAACCAGAGTGGGTTACCCCATCATGGCAACTAGTTCAACGCTAGAGTCAGTAGTGTCCACAAAGGGTGAAGATTACTTGGAGTTTCGGGAGCTTGCAAGAATAGCGAGTGCCAAAAATGCCTGTCAAGACAATTGACAATTCGTAGCCCTCAGGGATGTGGAAAGGGGGGGGGGGGGGTCAAAGACTCCATGGGACTAACCATGTTTTTGATTTCCTCATCGCTGAGTCGAATCTCGTGGACTGGCTCTCGTCGATTCTCCAACGGTTCGTAATCCAAGTCAAGGTACGAGGGGAGGAACATCTCGGGGTTCCATGCGAAGCCTTGGCTGGAGGCCAGATACGAAATCTATACAGATAGTGAACGTTAGCATGGGCAAAACTACCTCACGACGAGGAGTTAACTCACCAAGCGTGGTGGGCCGTCAGGGTCGCCCACATTGATATGTGTACACTCTTCTTTTGACAAGGCCGAGCCTAGTAAGTAGGTTAGCATAAACCTAGATAAGAGCCCATCATCGACGCCATGTTTAAGACGGCGGACGAGGGTGATGGACAGAAAGAGACGCACTCAACAAACTCGGTCGCCGGTGATGTGTCGCCTTCGGCTTGTGGGAAGACCCGGGTGTCTGGGAACTGGCCGAAGCGGGAGTCTGCGGGGAGCTGGAGAAGGACGAAGACGAGCTCGCGCACGTCTTGGACGATTGCCCACAGGCGGAGGAAGCGGAGCGCGCGGTAGGGATGGCGATGGTAGACGACATAATGGTTGCTAACACAAGATCGAAGGCCTAGCCAAACTTGAATTGAATCTATCGTAGCGAACAAGATACAGGCGTAACTCGCGGTGCTGCCAAGGCCGGCGACGGAGCGGCAGTCGTGATCATGAAACGAAGGCTATGGATTGAGTACAGGTGAAACGCCACAAACCTCCCCCCTAGGCAAGACCCGGAGACGGGAAGAGGAACACAACGGCGATAGATGAGTCTAAGAAGAAGCCGGACGCCGAGATGGAAAAGAAGAAGGCGGCGATGACGACGAAAACGATGGCGACCAAGAGGTACTGACTGGATGAACAGTGAAGAATAGCAGTAGAGTAGAAGTAGAAGTAAGTTGGTGTACAGAAGGATCCCCGCTTGAGGGTAGACAAGCAGCGGAGAGACTCGGTGGAGGTGGGTGGAGGTATAAGTGTGTGGTGTTGGTGCGTATGTGCCTATTTTAACTGGTGGTTGATTGAGTTTAGGAGAGGAAAGAGATGGGATNGGGATTTCNATTCGGAAAAGTCAATAGAGGTTGCTGCAGGCAGGTAGGTAAAAGCAAAGCAGGTCAGTGAGAGAGGTAAAGTCTCAGAAGTAAGGAAGTAGGTAGGGTCAGGTGCAGGTGCAGGTGCAGCAGCGACTTGCAGATAGATAGACTACCTACCTCCAGAAGAAGAGGGGAGCTTTCAGTCTGTACACTGGGCAGTATTCTAACCAAGGTATGCTGTACCTAAGTAGGTATGTACAGTAGATACAATACACTCACTATCTGCCTGAATGGGCAAGGGTACAAAACGATCAATGCTTGAGGTTGAACAGCGAGACCATTGGCTATTAATGACTAAAGCTGCCAGGGCTATACACCACCACACACTGTATGTGTTGAAATAAAGGTGGCTGGTACACTCCACTCCCCTGTCTATATATATACCCTAGATCCCCCAGAGCCCTAGGCTCTATTCTTTCCTTCTTAATTATCCTGAATATACTGCTACAACTTATATATCTTATATAATCTCCACTCCTTTTAACAAGTTATAAGCCTAAATAGCTTAACTTGTATTGTTTTTAATTAAAATATTACTATTTATATACCTATTATATGTTTTTTTATAAGCTATACTTTTAAATTAGATTTTTATTCCTTTAATTATTATTATTAATATAATAAAATTTTACTAAAAAATGCTTTTGCTTTTTTAAGCCATTTTAANTTTTTTTAGAATTTAGCTATAACGCATGTTTTAGCAACTAAGCTATAAGCTAAGCTAAATATAAAAAAGTTTTTATACTAATTATTTTGTTTTTTAAAAAACTAAACTTTTAACTTTTAGTTTTTCTTTTAATTTATTAAGTTAATAAACTAAAAAAACGATTAAAAATGTTTTTAAATACTAAAAAAGCTTTTTTAGCTATTTAAATATATAGTGTTTATATTGCTTTTATATAATTAATAACACTAAAAAGCTATAATTATATAAGCAGTTAGTTATAAATAAACAATTAATATTAAAAATAAACAAAAGATTTAAGTAGTTAATTAAAAAAGCAAAAAAAACTAGGTATATAATTAGCTTATTTAAAACTGCTTTAATTTTGCATTTCTTTTAAAATCTTATCTTTAAACTTTAACGTTAGGTTTTTTTTTACTTTTGTTCCTTAGTTAAAAAATAAAAACCTCCGGCCAAAAAGGTATAAAAAAATCCTATATATACAAAAAGATCGGTTAAGCTATCTTTTATCCAATCCCTGCCTATTGGTCCACTTATCCATGATATGCTACAGGCCCGAAAAATATATTAAACGTACTCATTCTATAGATCCTTCTAATACCATTACTCCGTCGGTGAATTTGAAACTGGTTCCTCGTTGCAATTTTATTACCTAGGTGAATTGTGCTGAGCGGATCTCATGAAATTTTGAGCAGCCTTTACCCAATGGCATTATCCAATCTCCAGAGTATTCCATATTAGTAAATAAGTATACGGTCTCCATCATCAACTATCCAAAGTTCTTCGTAAAAGGCGTAAAGATGAGTTGTCCCAGCCCACCGATGCAAGCCCAGATCTCCAATTGCGAGGTCGCCTCGTTTGCTCCGCTCACATCTTCCAACGATCCTATACCCATCTGAATACTCTCCAAGAACAAAATCAGCATAAGATCCCTTGATTGTACATACCATATCACCCTCGCGGGGCTCTACGTCAGGCTGGCACATGATACCGATAGAGCCATCGGCGCTGCGAAAGAGGAATTTTTGAGGAATCGTATCCTGAAGAGCCGTAAGAATTTCCTCCATGGTGACACTCTGGATCCCCCGTGCCGCCTGGTAGTCTGCCAAGGAGTAGCCCTCCCAAAAGAAGAAGGGAGGAACGTGTTCAGCAGCACCCAGGTGCCAGCCTGGTTCGTGTAGGTCTTGGCGGCTCAGGTCGAACGCTAATAGTAGCTGCCAAAGAGCCTTGCCGAAACTGGTGTACCCCCAAACAGGTGGCTGCTTTCTAGCCAGAGATTCCTCGGCTTCTAGGAAGAAGTCGCACCAAGTGATCAGATTGCTTGAGCCGCGCTGCTCGACTCGTGGCCCGACTCGAGATACTTCCGTGAGAACTATGATATCCACTTCGAGGGCCCTGATCTCTTTTAGAATGCGGACGTGGGTCCTACTGTGAGGCTCTGTTGCTGGGACGATGGGGCACCAAGAGTCGTGGCGCCAATCAGGTACCCAAGTCGGGAGTCCATCGGTCAGCATCGAATTGTACTGGAGGATGGTAAGAATGCGAGATTCGGCCATGATATAGGAAGCACAATCGATCAAAACCTCGGTAGGACTCTTGTTGTAGTCCGGTAGCAGTTCTGGTGGCAACGGGTCTGCGTCTAATAATCCTAGTATTGCGTACACGATGTCACGTTGATCCGTCGCGTGAAATCTCCCGGCTACCAACGCGAGGATCCAGGCTAACCGTTGAGCAGGTGTTGACTCCTCTTCCCCTGAGACAATTGTCTGGTGACCGTACCAAATGGCCTTCATACGAGCGAGCGATGGACATATAGGTGGTAGGCCGATCCGCTGGTCTTCGGTGTTGTTCACCCAATACTCGTCAACGGCTCGTAAATATGCAAACGGCAGAACAAGGTCGCCGCATATCAAGTTCGGGGATATCTCAGCATGCTTCATGTAAGGTATTGGTCTTACGGAGACCTCTTGTAATATCCACATTCTTCGAAACCACGCTCGACTTTGGATGAACTCTTGTAGTTGACTTTGCATATGCCATAACTCGTCGTAACCGGTAGATCGGATCAATGCCATGTCTTCTTCTTCGTCGCAACAGGCCGCGAGATTAGCGACGTAGTCGAATATTTGCTTCACATGCAGCCGGGTGAATGAGCCGTAGTCTCCTAGCCAGATTAATACGCTCCGAGCGAACTTATAGATATCACGCATCTTTAAGATCTCGCGACTACGCTCTGCCAGACCTTTCTGGTTGATACAGAGACTGTCAACCCAGAGGCGTCTCGGCGAGTCTTCTCGGCGTAAGTATCTTAACCCGGCTAGGAGATTGAGGGTGATCGGGTAGGGTATCCCGTTGAGGAGAATAGGCGTGGTGATCGAGGCATCCCCCCAGCAGTACGACACGGCTTCGTAGTCAGCTCCGGGCTCGAGGGTGATGTGTTCGAGCTCACACTCGACTATCGCGCCGAATTCATTAGGGAGAAGTTTGATGATGCGGATTTCTTTCCCGTTCCCGCTCAGCGGTCGATGGGGCGACCACCCTTGAAAGACCTCCATGATACCAGAGTTCCTATTTTTTAGTCTTCATGAGCCTAGGAGGCGAAGAGAAGAAGACAGGTTCATTCTAGAGACTGGGGATGCGAAGAACACCTCTTCACCGAGGGCTTAGCCGCCGTGTGTTCCATATGTTGTTACACCGGATCACTGCAGCAGACTATATCACGATCCAATTCGATGTTCATGATACACAAATGCCTCCCTTGCCAATTCTCCACATGACTAGATGGTGAAAGTTTATGCGTTGTATCAGCATTCTAACAACAAACCACTATTTATGGTGACTAAAGCACACGGGGTTTCGTATCACTACTATGGCATAAATTATAATTCAGGGATATCTTTAATCATAAACATCTCAGGAAATCATGTTGCTACATTAGCGGCCTCTCAGATATTTTAGACTTTGTGTGAGAAATTATTTATTTTTTGATTGGGGATTGAGGCGAGCTTTTGTGACTACTAGATAACCAACTTCAATGTCGACGCTGTTATTTCATTATTATAGTCTTCTCTACTAATTCTTCAACACTTGCCCCCTTTCCGGTATCTTTTCATTACTCATTATATGAATTATTCGTAGATAAGTCTTAGGCAGACTTATCACAGCTGATACCCCTCGATGGCGAGCTACTAGTGTGAGTCACATTGCCAACCACGGTGCCGTGGCCATTCTCGTATTCCGCCCAAGCGCTCTTGAGCGACCAGATATCTACCGAGACACGAGCACCAGCAGGCAGACTAGAAGTCAGATTAAGCGACGTTAGAGGCTGCTTGGGGTAGAACACGGTAGTTCCGGCATGGATGCCACGGTCGACGAAAACCTCGTAGATACTGCGGTCGATGATGGCCTTCATGCTCCACGAAGCGAGCTCGGTGCTAGGACCGGTGGTGTAAACATCGGCGGTGCTGAACTTGTCGGTAAAGAAGACGTTGTCGAATCCCTTGATCCCGCCTCGGTTGAGGAAGAAAGGGGTGTCACCGCTGAAGTAGAAACCGGACTGGAGTACCTCTCCTGATTTAGGAGACGCGAACGAGATGTTCAAAGTCGAGTATGAATCTAGTAGGGTGGTGTTGATGTTGGTGACGTTGACCTCGATGTAGAGAGCCCCGGACCCAACCCGCGAGTAGTCGACGGCGACTGCTCCACTCCCGATTGTCGACTTTTTCAGCTGCTTGTCTAGAACAGAAGACAGATCGTAAATCTCGTCAACCATAACCGTCCCGATTCGGGGTGCCTGTGTCAAGTAATTGACGCGAGGGACAGTCATTGCGCTACGCCACCCCTCAAGGTTTCCTGTCGGGACCTGCTGTGCGTACTGCCAGTTAGAAGCCCAGCCCATATTGACCTGGTTCTGGTCACCGGGGATGCCAGAGAAGAACTGAGCGGCATAGTTGTCTTTGGCGAAATCCGTGAGTCTGGTAGCGGAGTCCACGGGCTCGAAGTGCGTTCCGTTGAAGTCGCCGATGAAGTACTGCGTGATCGAACCTCCCAAGGGAGCGCCGGGCTGGACGCTAATCGACATAACGAACTTCGTGTCGATAACCGCTCCGCTCGCATCGCGTACTGGCATTTCCACGAGGTTGGGGCACTCATATTGGGTACCTAGCAGCCCATGATTCGTAAAGTTCGACGCCCAAGTCCAGGTCTTCAGATCGGGGCTAGTGAATAGCCCAATGACGAACTCCTGTGCATAGGAGACGGCAACAACCCAACGGTCCTGGTACCATAGGACCTTCGGGTCACGGAATTGGGAGCTGGTGCTGTCGATGACGGGGTTTCCCTCGTAGTACTCGAAAGTGTAACCGCCATCGCGAGAGTAGGCAAGGTTCTGAGTCTGGGGTCCACCAGTGCCATCCTCATAATATCGTGCCAGGGTGAACATGGCAACGACGCCATTGTCTTGATCAGGGAAGAAGCCTGACGTGTTGTTGACATCAACGACGGCACTACCCGAGAATACGTAAACCCGCTCCTCGGGCGGGAATAGGGCAATGGGTTGGTTTACCCAGTGGTACAAATCCTTGCTTGTCGCATGGCCCCAATGCTGGTTTCCCTGTCGAGGCGTTAGAGATTATAGCTATGTAGAACATGGTGTTCAAGATCGATGACTTTAGGGGTAGAACTAGAATAGGGGAACGGAAGCTAGAATAAGTCGGGGATGCGTACTGCTACAACACCGGTGGGATTGTATTGATAATAGAGATGCCATGTGCCGTTGGCGTCCACGAACATGCCATTCGGGTCGTTCATGAAGTGTTGAGGCGGCGAGAAATGGATCTGTGGCCTCAAGGGTCCGGTGTAGTTACCCGGAACCGGCGTCCCGGTCGGCACGGCCGGATTGACATAGGTGGTGGTTTGAGCGGCAGTGCTCGCGGCAAGGAGCGCAATGCTCATGAGACCCAGAAAAGACGCCATCCTTACTCCCCAAACTCGAGTATTTCCGGGCTGGTACGAGTCGAGATGCAGAAAAGACGCGGTGCCGTACAGAGCTATTACAACATGTTGATCTCTTTGTCCTTATATAGCCCGCGTGGAGTCACTGCCTTTGATGGCTAGAACGTCTCCTCCTCCACATAGTTCGGAGATAACCCCATATTTTTACTCCAGGTTTAACACGAATTTTAGTTACCTGACGGAGCGCCGAGGGTGAGGATACAGCTAAGAGTCGTCCCATATTGCATTATAAAATAGTCTGTTATTAAATCCCCATTCCACTAGCCTAGCTGGGAATATTGCCCCGGGGCACGGACTTGCCCTCAGTTGTCCTTCTACATTGTACTTCTGTATAGTTACTAAGTATATTCATGTATAGAGATGCAGTATAGATATCTGAACGGCAACTACAGTCGTTGTCTGAGCAGTTTACTGAAAGACGGGAGAGTGTGCTGTGCTCACTACCTGGCAGAACTGTGCACACTGTTCGATGTATTGTGGTGGCTGGGATAGACATACCTAGATGGGAGAAGTGTCGAATTGGGGATGTGGAGAGCGTTAGCTCTGGGGTCGGCTCTATTATATAACCATGACGGCGCTTTTCTAATTGGTTACTTGCGTCTTTATGACACGTGCGGTCTGGTCTGACGTATGGCACTAGCCTCTTACGAAATAGTCATAGATCTACAGCAGAATACCGTGCGCAGGTCATTCGTCGTTGGTATCATATTATCAAGAGATATAGTAGTCGCCATGCGCTTCACTCCCGATAACCGCTCTCTTATGTTTACACGACTTTGAAACCATTGGTATAGTAGTTGTTGAATGGTTTGTGTTACCGACGCCGCACTGCTGACTCTGAGTCTAAAAGTTAGCATTTCCGCCTCCCCCAAATGTGTATGTTGACCTGTCTCAGTCCTAACTGACTTCGCCGTGAATACGCAAGTGGCCTCGAGAGGATCTAGAACGCCGAATGTTCATCTTGCATGAATTGGCTTCCCGGGCCTCTCGAGGCCTGATTCTAGGCCATGAAATAGGCCGCGAAGAGATGGCGTTACCGATGACGGTCGAGAGTAATGTATAGGCGGCCTGTAATGCTATAAGTCACGCTGACCTCATGCGGCCTCCAGAACATATGAGGCCATTTAGGGGATGTCGTAACGGCCTCACCTTAATTGCTTGGCAGGGCGAAGACTGTCTAGCTCAGGAGCGGCCATTGACAGTTCGGCCCTATTCTCAGTCGTGCGGGGAAGCTTGCGGTGCCTCCAAGATCTCCAATCTCCGCATCGAGGCCAGATTGGAGAGAGCCAGGCACACTGCGGGGTGACCACGTGAATGAGTATATAATTTTTACTACTGGAAATGACTCGGACGACGTGTCTTGTCTTACGGCGAAGAGACGCTTCAATTCGGATGGCCTAAGGCAACGCGGCAGGCTTCTGAAAATTTAGCCAGAACATCCTAGTTCCCCCGCCAGGTACCCCATGGATTAGCTTGACTTGGAACTAAAAGCTAACGCGCCGACTTCGCTCAGATGGCGATACCCATTTTCTCGCGAGGGAGATATCGAGCTGCTCCTACATCCCTAGATCATTTATGAAAGAGAAGAGAACGATAGTTGCCAATTGCTCATATTAGGGCTAAGGATGGGCTTTAAGTGACTGACTCAACCACCACCAAATGCCAAGAAGCCAAGACGCCTACCAAGTAAGTTTTGCCAAGGACTCGGAGCACGGTATTCGACGTTCTCGATATTTTTTGAAGATCGTGTACAAGTATGTTCAATACCGTGTGGCATTATGGACATTGCCGAGAAGTATCGTCACATCATGTTTTCCTTTTATGGAATGCTGATAGCGCTTGATTGACTGTATCGATATATCTACACGTAATGGGCATCGATCTGCTAGTGCGAACATCGGGATGACTGAACTGAGAACGCGAGAAGGATTTCTTTCTCTCACGCAATAAGCGCTGCAATATCCCATAAGACCGAAAGAATTATCGCCGTAACGTCAACCACGTTCTCCTGTTTATGTAGACAGATGGGTCAACAAATCCAGGTGCGACTTTCGTTGAAGTTTGACTGGGTACTCGTGCGGGGTTCCTATTCAATTTTCAGCTACTGAGATATTGCGACTAGTCTCTGCTAGGTCGTTCTCCACGCGGCCAGACCCCTGAGGCTTGTCAAAGAGCATCTTCTAACCTCTGCCTACCGCCCCTGAGAGATAACAGAGCCTCAATAGGGTCAAGTCCTCAACCCGATAGGTATATCAGGCACGTTCACCAGATTACGACTGTCAACAGCGCAATATCGGGACCGTTTACGCGATCGGCACATCACTCCCAAGACTATCCTCGTCTCAAGGCTAATGAAGGAATTGTGGTCTCTACCTGGTCCCATTTTGACAAGCAATTCGGTACTAAGGCAGCGCTGAGTTGGCTGTTGTGAAACAATATTATGCAGCTACGCAGCTTCAGACATTCACTCACCGTTACAGAAACGGAAACGGCTGCGTCATGTTCAGCTCTGGCTTTTTACTACGTACATGGCAATAATTACCTGCATGCCCTGCTTAGCTCATCAGCTGGCTTCTAATGTGGCGTATCAACTCTCACACCCAAAGACTCCTCATGTCAGGTGGCTCGTATCAACCATACACATATGCATAAGGCGTTCCAGCTCTCCTTCTATGTTATTAATGTATATCCACACTCACTTTATTCATCAATCATGTTGTTAGCCTAACGCTCCTATCCGAGGTCGCACTACCTACCACGAGATCTTGGCAAGCAGAAGTACCTGATGCAGATGAATATTACGGCACGAAAGCTATATGCAATAGACCGGCGATGGAAGGAAAAAGGAAAATGAGTCCGTCTGTGACCAGAATTGGCACATATTAGGCCATCCAGCGACTGGCGATCCACCACAACATCAGCATTAGCTTCCGGACGGCCACAGTCTACGCTGTCGGCATGTCGGCGCTCCAGGCGGTGAAGATCCCGAGGTGTTATTAGATCGGACGAGTTTTGTCTTGCGGATCGGGAATACCTCTATAAGTTGATAAGTTACACTATCTTGTCCGATCAACGAAGCTGCGGATGAATCGCAAGTCTCGACAACCACTCTCATCTTACATGACGCACTAGCTCAATAGTAGCCGATTTGCACAACGATTTGAAAATATTCTGGTGTCAAAACTGTACGCTGACCGCCTATTATGCATTGAGGGTAGTATCTTCCATTCCAGAATGATAATCTGGTGGCGCCCTGTGTATGAGTTGGCTTGCGTATTGCTGCTGAAGACATGCAGTCATGCCTAAACTCCACGGTGACATGTGTCGTTACCTGTCCTTCACGCCTTCATGCAACAAGACCCTGGCATAGTAACAAGGACATTCACAACCGCTTTTCTAGCCGAGGCAGTTATCGGACACTCCGAAGCTCTCCAAGTATTTAAGGAATCATTCGCCGGCTGGACTCGAGGTCAAAAACCAACACCACACAAACCCAATTCACCATCTCTTCACAATGACTGCCCCCCGAGTCCGCCAATCGATCCAAGAGGTCCAACGTCTCTACGACAGTGGAGAGGACCGCACCGTTCTCGAAAATCTAGTGAGAGCATGGCGGGGAATCAAAGCCCTAGACCCCTTTCACCCCAACTCCTTCTTTCGCATCGCCGGATTTCATGGTGAACCCTTCCGTGGGCCTGGGGTGAAGGATAAAAACTTCTGGGGGGGCTATTGCAACCACGGAAACGTCCTGTTCCCAACTTGGCATCGTGTCTACCTTTTGCGCCTAGAAGATGCTCTCAGGTCTATTGAAGGGTGTGAGAACGTTACGCTTCCCTTCTGGGATGAGCTGATAGACGTTGAACGCCCTGTACCTAGCATCTTCACGTCGCCAACGTTCGAACTTGATGGCGACTCTACCAACCCGCTCTACTCCTACACTCTACAAGAGGCACTCATTGAAAATGTCGAGGACTCTAATAGTCGCTACACCAAGCCGGTTGGGTATGAGACAGTTCGCTACCCGCTCTCTGGTCTCGTTGGCACCGAGGATGATAAATCACAGACGGAGGCGCACAACGCTTCCTACCCCAACGCGGAGGAGAACACCGAAATCCTGAATCAAAATGTGGCGGCTTGGCTAACCGGAGACGTTCACATTCCATCAGATGGGGATCCCAACACTAAATACCCTGACACGTACTCCGTTTTCGCCCGGTACAAGCTTTGCCTCACGGCTCCAAACTACACGGTCTTTTCCAACACCAGATCTCAAGATCACTGGCCTACCACGAAACTCAGGGCCGACGACCCGCCGCACGTGTATTCTTTAGAATCCCCTCACAACGCTATTCATCTAGCGGTTGGAGGGTTCTACCAGAAGGGCAAATACAACGCTGATCCAATTATCGGGGCAAACGGTGACATGGGTGACAATGAAACCGCGGGTTTCGATCCTATCTTCTACTTCCATCACTGCTTCATTGACTACGTCTTCTGGAAGTGGCAGGAGTTCCACAATAAGACTTCCCCAGGCAGCATTGACGTTGAGGCGGGAGACCCTGGAACTATCGTCCCTAACGACGAAGCTATGCCTTATCTCCCTCCCGGGACGACTCTGGATATGAACACACCACTATATCCGTTCCGCAAGCTAGACCAGAACTACTACTGCTCAAACGAGGTCATCGACATCAAGGGCCAGCTAGGATACGAGTACGGGCACGGATCACTAGATCTCTCACTGTTCCTCCCAGGTGACCAGCTGGACGAGGTTAATCACGAACTCGTCGAGTTGAAGCAGGTTACTGACGTCAATCGCGCCCACTACCCGGGCTCGTTCGTCATCCGCGCCTTCGCCAAAGACTACAAGGGCGACGAGTACGAGATCGGCCGCGAAGCCATCCTAAGCCGTCGTAACATAGCCGGCTGCGCAAACTGCCAGAATAAGCTGGAAGTGAACCCCGTGATTCCCATCTATAAGGGCCTACAGGCGGCTCTGCGTGGACCCAATCGTTCACTGGAAATCGATTACGCGATTAGAATTCAGACTCACGACGATCTTGGGGATCACGACCTGGTCGGCGCTCCGGGTGCTCCGGGTGCCCCGCGTATGCCTACGCTTAGAGATCTGCCACTGCCTTCGCGAAATGCCTGAAGCTCGGGTATAAATAGGAAAAATCGCATTGGAAAAATGAATAATACACTGACGGGACGATGCTTATGACGATCATTTGTTTAGTTTTGGACTTCAATAAATAAAATGGACTGAAATCCCAAATTAGTGATAATATCGTTCTATAGGCATATAATGGATCTTGTGAATTTTGTCCCGGGCCCTGCTCCATCCTTCTAAATCTTAACCATCCCTCGGACACCTCAGAACCGGAGAGTACATTCAGAACTAGTACGAAGCGTGAATGTCTACCTGTACGAACAACAATATCTATGTTAATGTCGTATAAGGTATCAGTAACAAGTAGCTTAGCATATTCTCGAATGCAGCCCTCTCTAGTTCTACTGGCGGGCGAGGGGTTAGAATCAGGGGCCCACTACGTAGACCTACAGGTACTCTACTACCCTAGCATTCATTGACGAAATAGGTTGTAGTCAGGCGGAAGGAAATGTACTTGTCATCTGGGCCGATGTGAAACACCCCCATCTGCGCGCCACGCAGAGAGAAGTCCGAAGACTTCTTACTCAATCGTCGATCTATAAATCTCTTGGCAACGCCATGTTTACGATAGATGCGTCACTGCAGAGCTTGATTCAGAGCTTCTAGTGCATGTCTTACTAAACTTCTCTGACCTTACGTTAAGTTCTCCGACTGAGACAGATGGCAAGGTATTTCGCAAACAATAACAAGATGACAGAAGCGCTCGCAAACATGGACGCCGCTGTAAAGACGATAACCCAGTGATAGGAAGTCGCTGCTGGATTTGAGACAGAGACTAAAGTTCCTCCTATAGGTCCGGCAAGCACATTCCCAATACCCTTACCAAAGTTCAGCAGGGTGAACACGATTGGCCCTGCTATTACATCGTCAGTGATCGCAGTGCTCATCCTCACCCAGATAGCCGTAAATCCCGCACCAAAGAAACCGTACACGAGAGCAAAGACAACCAAGACAGGGAGCGACTCAGCTAATCCCCATAAAGTGAGACATGCAACTGCTGCAACTAGTGTTGACGAGCAAGCCAAGACGTTAAGCGGCACTTTGTGATCAGATAGCACGCCGAAGGTAAACTGACCGCCGACTTGAGAAACACTCATCATGGCGGGAAGCAGTGCGCCGATCTTACCGCTGAGGCCTAGGGAGGATGCGAAAGAAGGAAGATATAGCGAAGGGAAGAAGTACCCAAATCCCTGCAGTAGATTCGAAATTGAGTAGATCCAGAACAGAGGGCTTTGAAAAAATGACCAGTTGAATTTGGGGGTGCTGGTGCGCTCAGAAGGTGGTAGACGGCCTTTCAAAAAGGGGAGGAATGGCCCAGTGAGCAATGCCAGAGCGACGGCTACAGCGCGAAGCGTTGTTTTATACCCGTGTCTTGCCAAAAGAACTTGTAGTATGAACGGCATCACCGACCCCGAGACACCGGAGGCACCACAGAGAACACCGTACGCCATGCCCCGGCGAGCGATCCAATATTCATTTACCATGCTGAGAATGGGGTAGTAGAATATGAGAAACCCGATGCCGTAAGCCACACCTTGCGTCAGGATCAGTACTTCTAAGGTAGTTGAGAAAGACCCGAGTGCGAGTCCAGCAATGCATATCGACCCTATAAGAGGCAGATGAGAGATAAGTAAGCGGCTGATATTCGAGCACCACATGTAGTAACAAACTTTTGAAGCCTACATCCGATCCAAATCATCTGCCGCCGCCACCGTGGATACCGTTGAATGAAAGGCATGACAACTGGAGCTCCGAGATAACCGACCCCAGAGGCTATGGTCCCCACGACGGAAACATAGCGATTCCCGGCAAATTCCGGGACTTTGGAGTAGTACTTTTGAAAGACACCGAACGAGAGTGGGAAGCCTATTCTCGATAGCTATTAGTCTCATCTATAGAATTTCATGATCGATCTACGACAGGGGTGAGAGCGTACCCCATAGTAACGCCTCAAACACAAAGGCAGCACAAAGCAGCGACCAAGCAGCAGACCCTCCATCCACAGGTGCGAGCCCCTGCTCTATTCGCGCGTCGTTCGTCGGCTCGTGCTCGATATCCCATAGTGTTGGTGGCGGTGATGTTCTTTGGCGATCTGGGAAGTCTGGAGAAGCGGTGACCGACGAAGGTACCATGATGATCGCCAATTCAGTGTTACTAGCGCTCATCACGAGTGCCTCCGTTTCTGGGAGGTTTGTTTAACGTTTTCATAGAAATGATAGCATTGTAAGTATAAATATATGCTTCCGGAAGCGGTTTGGCAGCCCTCACTACCTTGTTGGGTATAGCGCGCCGAGTGTTCTTTTTGACCCGACCGTAGAATTAGTTAAGCTCCGACTTAATCTAAGGCGAGTGGGCTCGAGACCGACTTAAAATTCTTCGGACTCTCAAGTTAGGGGTTATAGAGCTCAAAATGGCAGTGCCGGTGACGTCTGAGTGGAAAGATAGACAGACGCAGCGCTACTATAAGGCCAGGAATGAGCACGGAAGGGCGATGTCTGTATGCTTCGGAAATATAGGCTAGAAAAGAAGCATAGCAACGACAAGCAGACAAGGCGTTGAATTCAACTACAAGTCACATTGCTTTTTTAGTATCACCATCCGCCCTCCCGTATTCGCCTCTTCCAATATCCCAAACGCCTCGGTGCTCACAATCTGCACAGTCCCAACATCCCTGAGTCTTTCAACCTCTGCCTTGTAACCACCGCTTTCCCAGACTTCATCGTGAACTGTAGCGGCAATCAATCCGGCGCGGGCCGTTAGCCTGGCAAATTCTCCTAGCACCCCCGGCCCAACGTGGGCCTTTGTCAGCGTCCCCACGCACATGACAACGTCATAGCTCTCATCGGGCTTCTCGATCCTCTCGTTCAGATTCGCCGTCTCTAGGTCATGA
>JAPUUL010000341.1:0-20551 GCA_029590625.1 Lasiodiplodia mahajangana
CGACTCCTTCGAGAAGATCCAGCGGGCCTTCCGGGAGGCCAAGGCCCAGCTGTCTGAGATCCTCTCGGCCTTCGAGCTCATGGATTCCTATAGCCAGGACATGGTGCATAGGGTGCGCCGGAACAAGAGGCCGCTGGACGGCGAACACCCGTTCTACTGCCTCATCGAGACCAGCGGGTCCAATTCGGAGCACGACGCCGCCAAACTCGAGAAGTTCCTCGAGGACGTCATGTCCAAGGAGATCATCGCCGATGGTGTCCTGGCGCAAGACGAGACGCAAATCAAGTCGTTATGGAGCCAGCGAGAGGGTATCACCGAGTGCGTTGGCCACTTTGGTGGCACCTACAAGTACGACGTTTCTATACCCCTAAAGGATCTGTATAGGCTAGTAGATGAGACTAGGGAAAGGATCGAAGCGGCGGGTTTGAAGGGTGATACCGACGAGTTCCCCGTCGTCGAGGTTGTCGGGTACGGTCATATGGGTGACTGCAACCTGCACCTTAACGTCGCCGTTAGGAGATACGATAAGCGTGTCGAGGAGGTACTCGAGCCTTTCGTGTATGAATGGATCGGCAAGATCAATGGAAGCATTAGCGCTGAACACGGCATTGGTATAGCTAAGAAGCAGTATCTCGGATTCAGCAAAAATGAGACAATGATTGACCTCATGAAGCAGGTCAAGAAACTATATGATCCTGTAAGTTTTCACTTGACAAGTTTCCATGATGAACAACAATCACTAACATGGGACATAGAATGGGATCATGAATCCTTACAAGTATATATAGCTTCTAGATCGAGCTGTCACATGAAAATAAAATGTACATTTGTGTAAACCTTTCAGCCTCGAGCGGATTTGAATCCTGACTAGCCGCATGATTATGTAGAGTTGTGTTATTAGGTAGTTTGTCAAAACCTACTAGTAACCCACTCTCGTTCCATCCTTACCTCGCGATCCGTAATCTTCCTATGCTACTTACTATTTTTCTTAAGACTAAGCTACATATATTTCATCTAGTAGGTGTCTCCATATGTCCAATTGAGTAGCAATTGTCTCAAATTCTTGAAAGACTTCGACGTCATCGGCTGTCTACCGAGTTGTAATAGATAGTGTCTCCCACATCGGCGATAAGATAAGCTTAACCTTGAAATTTCCTTGCTTCAATCAGACATCACATACTGTAACCACATAACCTCATCGCTCCAAACTACAGCATCGATTACGCAGCTCCCGAACCGTTAGCTCAACACACACCCCTCCTATTCAACAAACCACCTGTCAGCGTAGGAGCAGCAGGCCCCCGCAAAACAAAGCAAAATGGACGGCCCCTCGTTCGATACGTCCGATGTCGAGAAGCTGAATGACAACGACAAGGCCGAGCTCCGGCAATTCCTGCAGAACGAGAACCAGAAAGCCCGCGTCCAAGCCTGTATGCCGTCTCTTCCTCCCTAACCTGGAATCTAATATACGCATCACACGAAAAAAAAAGAACCACCGCTAACACCACATTCCCCTCCGTCTAGCCGTCCACTCTCTAACAGACATGTGCTTCCGCAAGTGCATCACGAGCACGATCAAAAACGGCAAACTCGACAAAAATGAGGAGGGCTGCCTGGCCAACTGTGCCGAGCGCTTCTTCGAACTCAGCACGCTGACCATGAAGCATCTGCAGAATATGCGCCAGAGCTGAACCGCCCGACTTGAGTATATGCAAATAGACACAGAGGACATGCAACAGACTACCTAGACACCCCCGTATACATCCTCTTTAGTAGGACTTTACAGCGGCTTAGGATTATGGGCACTTCCACATTATATGTAATGCGAGCCCGCTACAAGGAGTTACGAATGCCACAAAGTCACATTGTACGAGTAGAATAGAAATAAAAGGCAGGCCACAAATCTCGTTCACGTTCTTTAGCACGTTGATGGTCACTTTTCCGTCCATTTAAACACATAAACCCGATCCGAGGCAACGCCATTCATAATGCAACTTTCATTCGGCTCGGAGCGTATATAATACACTCGGTACGAGCACCATAAACCCTATACGCCCAATGTCCAGTCCCATGAGAAAGCGTCTAAACCAACGCAAGCTTGGTAGCGGCGATGTCAAGGGCGTCGACGTCAGGGGTGAGCTTGCAGAAAGCCTTCTTCTATGTTGAGAGATGCGGAATTAGCTTTTTTTTCAATGTTCTTTAAATCTTGGTTGAATATGAGAGCTCGTAGAGACAAAAAGAGCACAAGCACTTTAACTGACAATACTCATCACGGGATAGGGCGAAGATGGGAAGGGGGAAACGTTTATGGACATACCTTGCCATCAGGGCGAATTAGAGTGTTGATCTTGACGACATCGATCTCATAGAGCTTCTTCAAAGCTTCCTTGATTTGAGCCTTGTTGGCTTTTATATCGACGATAAACTGGGGGAATGTTAGCTCTGACATAGGTGGGTGACCTTGAGACTAGCCACCAAGGTATCATTATTATACGTACAACCAGCGTGTTGTTCTCTTCGAGCTTCTTCATAGCCGACTCTATTCGATATATTAGGATCCAAAGCGGAATTAAGCCTAAATTAGGCTCTGATGCTTTGCTCAAGATGCATACCGGTGTTGAGAGGGTGGACGATGATCTGCATTTATATTAGTACACACTACGGTCGTCTGCACTTCGCTTTTCGAGGAATTCTACCTTGTGTTCGTCCAGGCGGGGTGCATGAGCGATAGATTTTCTCAGGTCTTCCATTAGTTAGTATGCAACGCCCGCGCTATGCTCATCTCTCTCGATTTGTCGACGGTATAGTTTTGCGACTCGAGGCGGCTTGGAAGAATCCACTTACTATAGCAACGTTAGCTTGATATTCATGGTTCATGGTAAAACAGGAAGCGTAGCAGCGACCGAACTTTACTTTACGTACCACTTAGGAGCCCTGGAGAGAGTCAAGGTCCTATATATTGCATTAGTACAAATCGCATTCGAACAGCCCCAAACTTCGATTGGGTTGTACAGCGGCCGACTCACTTGGGGCGGTGGAATCTATGAGCATAACGTTAGCTTTCATACCATCTTAGTGTAAAAGAGGTTAGTTTCATACGTAGTCGAGGTGCGCACCTTGCGCTTCTTGTGGGCATTGTCGCCTTTGAGCTTGGGGATAGTCAGTATATTATCAGAAATCATGCTTCTCGCGCACGGGGCGAGCAGTTGGCAGAAGACATACAGCGGCCTTGGCAGCGGCAGAAGCCTGCTTCAAGCCCTTGCCTATTGTTGAAAATCATCACATCAGCATACGCCCTGTTAGAAACAGAACTACGCAACATTGTCTACTGCTGATGCGACGGACAGGCCGGACCCATTGCGGGCAACGACCTTTGGAGGCATATCGGCGAGGTGACGATGTCGTTCGACGGGAGGGTATGAGGTTCATGTGGTACCTTTCGCGGCAGCTTTGGGAGCCATTTTGTCGGAATTGGGTGTTGGCGGCCGGTTGGTGAGGCTGTCGTTAGTTGTCGTCGGGCGGATGGTCGGTCGAAGAAAAGAGAAGTAAATTACCCGAAGCCAATTTTGATCTTTTGCAAGAATTGTGGTGGAGGAGCGGGTAGGGTAGCCCGGTTATCAAGTGGTCCAAGCGTGCGATAACGCCTCTAATAAACTATCAGGCTGATAACAGATTGACCACCTGGGTGGCAATTGGCAACCGCCCGCCCCGTAGGGATCTACATTAGCGTACCTATTATCTAGACTCGGTAAGTATTGCAGCTTCATCGATTGAAAGTATCATAGGTTACCACGGTTAAAATTTCTACTCATGCTCTACCGCTACGAACTAGGTCGATTTCCAGAAATATGACAGTCAAGAAGAAAAAACGGCCTGTTAAGACCTTGGCTCAAGGACGGCCACCTACAGTCAAAAAGTCGGGATCCATATCACGCAAAGCTACGAGAGGACTGATCAACTCTATCCACCAACTAGAGAAGAAAAAAGCCCAAGCTGCTGCAAAAGGGGACAAGGCTGCCGAGGTTGCAGCCGATACCGAGATCGCAGCTCTAGGTGGCATCCAGAAATATCAACAGGCCAGCCTTCAAGGACAACGCAATGACCGTGGGGGCGACAGCTCGCGAGTCTTGATGGAATGGCTCAAGCCCAAGTTTTCTGCATCAGGCCTCGCAGCGGATGGCGCAGTGCGTATGCTCGAAGTTGGGGCACTCAGTACGACGAATGAGTGCTCTAGAAGCGGCTTTTTTGACATGGAAAGAATCGATCTCAACAGCCAAGGCGACGGTATCCTACAACAGGATTTTATGAAGAGGCCACTGCCGATTGGTGACACACAAACCTTCGATATTATCAGTCTATCCCTGGTGCTAAACTTCGTCCCTGATGCTCGGGGCCGAGGCGATATGCTTCTTAGAACGTTGGATTTCCTAAAGAGGCCTCATACAGCGGACGTGCACGATGTATTCCCGTGCTTGTTTCTAGTCTTGCCGGCGCCTTGCGTCACAAATTCACGGTACATGGATGAACCCCTACTAGAGAAAATAATGAACGCTCTCGGATACATGAAAACGCACAGCAAGATCACGCAAAAACTAGTTTATTATCTCTGGCGGCGGACGTTGCCTGCGCCGGCTAAGTTCCCCGCCTTCAAGAAAGCAGAACTTCGCTCCGGTCCGACAAGAAATAACTTCTCGATCGTTCTTTGTGGTCCGACGACTTGAGCTAGAAGCGACGAGTCAGATGTCCGGTATTCGGAACTACCCTCCGAGCCACTCAACCTTGAAATCGCGTGCCAATGCGTATGTTTCGGTAGTAGTCTTGCGTCAATTCGTCGTAACGCTCGACTGATAACTGTCGGGTAGGAAACGATTACGTTGAAACAATGGCCCCGGCCAGTTCCGGAAGCACTCATCGTTGCCTAGCCCAGTAATCTACTTGCAATCGTTGTTTGGAATTACTCGAACGCCTGCAACAGCTATATGGCCCTACAAGTCCCACTTCCCATCATTGAGGAGATCGCCACTAGGGCCATCAACCGTTCGACGGTTACCCCGCAACCACATCAAGCTTTTAAGTATGGAGGGGGTCTGGGGCGGAATGCTGGACCAACGAGACAGCGCAAATGGGGTCAGGCGACTTCAAAATGCCGGCACCGATCGCTTGTTTGTCTGCTCATTCGACAATTCGGAAAACCCGAGTCGGTCTCTCCCTCACTTAAGGAGAAGACGCGCGATCATCAGGGTCCCTAACACCATAGCAGACCATAGCATAAGATGCAAAACTTGAAGTACACAGTATATGGTCACCCCTACCATTAGAGGACGAATAGGAATGCATCACTATTCTTCTAGCACATTCTGATCGATTCCATCGCCAAACCTAGGCCAATTGGCCACACAAGGATGGAGGGAATACCAGAGACGGGGATCGAACGGCACGGTCGATGATTAGCTCGCTGTTTGAAGCAACCCTCAGGAGTCGTTTAGTTCGGCTTGGTATACGTAGCCAATCTCGACGAATCCTAATCACACTTAGCCATCTGATGGTGTGCTCATTGTGAATAGGCTATCTAGCATGCACCTGTGATGAAGAAGTCTAATCATACACTACACAAGCAGATAGTTAAGATTAAGATGAAGAACCCCAGAGATCCGTATCATGCGATCGTGGGACGATACCGACTAACTGAATGCGCGTTTGTCGCGTGACGCCCTTATGCATTAGGTTATCCAAACTAACCTTTCCCCATTCTGCGAGATCTAATACCTAGACTTGAAACCTCCATGTTGCGCAATCAATCGGTCGACTGGGGATTGAAACACTGATAGACTATACGACCACAATGTCTTATCTAGGGTGGACATAGGCGAGCCTAGTAGCTCCCCATCCCCCGGTGCGATCGGCGCCGGGAACATTGAAGGTCACCTAACCTAGTGTGTTTGATACCTAGACCTATGCGCAGCGTGTTGAAAGCCCGACAATGGTGTGTTGGATAGTGATCTCATAGGGCGCTGTCATGCCGATCAAGAGAGCTTCACTCTGCAAGAGCTATTGAAGTGTAGTCGAGCGGCATGCTTGTCAAATCGTCGAGAAGGTTATGCAGTGTTCCTTTTGGGTGTCGTACGTAGCGCGTCCGGCATTGAAACCTCATTTCCGGCGATTCAGTGGTGGAGATAAAACTGGCGAGACTGGTTGGCATCAATACTTTTATTTGCACACGCAAGGCATGACACTGCCACCTCGCTAGGAGAGAAGCATCTCGGGAGTAGTTGGATTTCATAGTCAAGGCAGAAAACGTGTTGTACTAGCTTCATTAGTGCAGCCGTGTCAGCCAAGGTGCACGAATGTCTGTAGTAGGCTAGGTACCTATATGGAAGCATTCTCAAGTCAAGGTAGGGGGAAATTTTCCCCTCTCTGTTTGAAAGCTAGGGTTACGTAGGGTGACGCTCTCCTATGTTCTAGACGTATTTTGATGAATCGATAACTGCCCAAATTAATAGCTTGCATATGCGAGGCAGAAGGTAGGGCGGATAGCCATTTTATTTATATTGATTTGCTCGAGGCTCGCCTAATGATTGTTATGGGTTTTACAAAGAGACAGCCCGCTTGGTACCTATTACTAAAGTCACATCAGCCTTCTCTAGGCACTCCATTGCAATCGTAGTGCCTTGAATAGCAGTAGTACCAATAATTCCCAGTGGTCCGTACGCTGTAGGGATTATCCTCACAGTTAAGAGCCATCACATCTCAAAGTCCGGTGAGTTGAGTATTGAGGTATCAAGGATCGTTCATGTACATAGAAACTCATTAAATGAATCGCCTGACTTGCTAGAACCATGCATAACCGAGCGTCACAAGCGTAACGCCTCGACGAGTGTTCTAATAACAGTCTGTTTTGTAGGGTAACCTTAGCCAAAATGATATTACACCTCATGACCTTAAAAAAGTTTGCCTAGAAAGCCCCCATTTGTCGAATACCGAGCTAGATCATAACTTGTCTCAACGGTAGATTGAGACAACGAGAAATGATATCGGATCCGAAGCCATCCGAGTTGTGACCTAACATATATCGAGGCGCAGCCTCTTCGTCTTTTGCATTTGTAATCTCGAATGCCTCTAGAACGGTGTAGGTACATAGGTAGATGAAATGCCATTCTACTAGCCGTCCCCTGTACGCACGAGTCCTTGTTTCTGTACATTAACTGAGGATGCCTTTACGGACGCAAGGCTTCGTACGAGGCAAGCATGATTTAGTCACTGTAGATATGCCTTAATTTGAAGTCTGTATTTTCTTGGTATTGATGTAAGTCGGTAATTAAATACGCCAGATGACAAAATGGTTGGGAAGCCCTTTTATGCGTCACTAGATGATAATACTCCCCGTGCGGCGCAAGATACAACATATATGGCCATTGCAGGGTCCTTCATTTCCTTTACAGTAGTTATCGGTATCGCTACACCTCCTGCAGCATACATCAACGACACTGCGCCCCCTGCATACTACCTGGCGCCTGAAAGAATCCCTCATACCTAGGACATGCACAAGACGTTGCGAGGCTGCTTACCCTGAATTCGTATCCCGGGACTCCCACTAAGCTTTTCGGGTAGCCATATATTTGCAACTATGCTCACAGGCGTCTCTATGGGTGGACAGCGAAAACTAGTCACGTGCCGGGAATATAAGCCACCTGTGAGGAACTCTTTGTAGACTAACTACCAACAACCTATCTATTATGGCCCCTCTAGACTCTGGGAAGATAGGTACGCACTCTAGTGCCCCTGGTATGCATCTAGTATGTAATAGGGTGTGCTGAAATCTATAGTCAATTGAGACTAACGCTATCAATAGCGACCTGCAGAAGAATTGCTTAGTAGCTAAGGGGAGATTTGGTATCCTACTCGGCGACAGTGTCGGGGCTGTCCCCAAGAGAAATAAACGACTCTATAACAGAAAGCCTTTCCAAAATCTCAGAAGGTATGTCTGGATTGCCAGGACGTCGAACAGCCATGCTCCCCATCCCCGCGGACATAGCCGCCTCAACTTCCCTAGGGTTGTCGCTGAGAAAAAGCCATTGTCCAGCGGGGATTCCGGGGTGAGATTCTGCAATGGTCTGGTAACTCTTGGGTTCCGTTTTCGGTCCAGCGTTAACGGTATCAAACCAGTCCGAGATGAGGGGCGTCAGGTCCGACGGCTCAGCATTTGTGTGTTTAAATAGTAGCTTCTGTGCCGGTACAGACCCAGATGAATAGATCATGATCTCTAAGCCATTCTGGCGCCATGCTGTGAGCTTTTCGGGTACGTCAGGAAATAGGGGTGCTTTCAGATGGCCCGCGGCGTATCCCTCTTCCCATAAGTACCCCTGGAGACTCTTCAAATATGCGATCTTTACGTCTCTGCTCATGAGATCTCGGACATGGGCAGCTAGTTCATTTTTGGATGTTCTGTACTCCGGAGGAAATGCATCCTTATACTTTGCAAAGTTCGGGTTATCCCATTGGCTCTTAAGGGTTTCCGGGAGGACCTTTAGGGCATAGGGAAACTAGAACGACTCATTAGCCCGCGGCACTATTTGAGTGTTCTGTGACAAACATCGCCGGCAGACCGCCGCGGCGACACTGGTAGCAAATGACAAGACACTATATCTAACCTAAGATCGGTACGGCGCAACCTATAAGGATATGGTCGTTCCGAGACAGGGGGCTAGCCACTACCCGAAGCCACGGCGAACGGAACGGTCACAAGGGCACGACACTGCAAGTGATGTTGATCGCCGGCTCCTATTTTGCGTAGCGCGAGTGCCGATGGTGGTAACCAGAGTGACAGCACTGGCTCGGGGACAGACACAAGGTGACATATTCACTACAAAAAAACTCCGGGTCTTACCAAGACATCCTTGACGAAGGAGATTGGACAAACAGTGCCCTCTGTTTGCGATCCCATTAGCCAACATGCTGGGCTAATGCAGGTGGCCCCTTGCGATAAGAGACGCGGTACTGGTGGTGATAAGACCATCGCGAAGGAAACTTACCAATGTCTAGCAAGATAACCTTTTTGACACCGGGACTAGTAGATGCAGTCATGGTAGCAGTAGCCAGCTCTGATCGTACGTAGAATCCCTGTGAATTGTTCGGCAGTTCTTCACTCTGTTAAAAAAATTTTTCTTCACGAGCCCCGGAATATACGACTTGCGGAAGTCGGGTAGATAGCGGTGAAGTGTCGATTTTGTTGCGCCAGATGATGGTTGAAATTCCCTTCTGCAGGGGAAACAGTTTTGGCGCTCTGCTGTCTCTCGATCCTGTCGCAAATACCCGGAGATGATGACCGGATTTGACGAGGGACTCGTCCTCTTCGAGCGGATTGGACGTGAAAGGAAAGAACGTTGCTGGCGAGAAGGCGGTCAAGCTGCAAAACAGAATACCTAATAGGTACGGTACCCCAGAGTGGCCCACCCGATCAATGCACGATATCCGGAGCGTATCTGGTGTACTAGAAAATCCTGTGCAGAATATGTACGACGTCTTTGGCTGTCAGCAGCTGTGGATTCTGGGATATTTTGGTGGTCTTAGGCGTGTAGTGCGCTGTCCTAGGTCTGGTCACACGCAGGAGACTGCAGGCAACGTTGGCCCGTTTAGTGGTGTAACTAGCTGAGTTGGGACGGCAAAACGGAAATAGGGAATCTGGTAGAGAGGTAGTGGGAAGGCTGGGAAGGGCAAATACTGTGGCTGGCCAAATAAGAATAGCCCCCAAAGGGACTAGGCTGTGTCACTATCTACGCTTCATTAATTCTGTACTGGTTATTTTGTACCAACCACAGGTCAGGAACTACTGCGTGTGTACTAGGACACCCTTGTGACGGACAACATGCAGTCCACAACCCGTACGCATTAGGTACACTACGTACATACACTAAAGACTGCATATGCATATTGCAGCCAAGACAAATTTAGGTTGGTGGCTTTTCTCCACGATGCCCTTTACCTAGGTAACACAGCTGGCTGTAGCTAGGCCGATTAGGTATAAATGCCTATACATACATACCTACTGACATAGCTCGATAGGTAGTCTGATAAAGGGCACTTAATTATCGACACATCAGCAAAGGCATTTACCAAATATATATTTAGCAAATACGCGTAACGTCAAGTTAGCCTATGTGAAATGTATAGTATTTGTTACTTTACTTTGCAGGTGTTTGTTTGCTGATGGCTCAACATGGTGGCGGGTATCGCAGAGGTAAATACATGCCGCCTATGAGGGGCAATGACAACATGTTTTCCTGTATATACCTCTTGCGAAGGCCATCAAAATCACCTCCGGCAGCTTAAAAGGAGACGAAAACACCTTAGTACCCGCTTACATATGTAGGCAGGTTAGCCTGCAGCGAGCAAAACCAGTCAAGCATCGCCAATGGTTAGCCAGCCATCACCGCAGCTTGTAGTGACCCAATGGCGACCGAGGACGGCATTCTCCGAATCGTACATCTAGTTGGTTGTTTATATCGCATCTCGTGGTTGTTCTGTGAGCTTCGCCCGACCGACCGCGGGCGTTTTGGGTCTAATAATGAGTGCATTTACAGGAACTACCTACCGCATATCGTTGCATCTCCAGCGGCTGTGTGCATCGGATCCGCTTGATCGATCGCGCGCGGTCGTTGCAGTACGCTCTGCGAGTGGTCCGATAGTGTTACGACGTCGTCTGGACAATAATACGGTAAAAGTAGGGGTCTGTTGATGGCTCTTGAAAACCTGTTACAACCTTGCAGCACATCCGAACCGTTGATGATACTCGTAAGCCTCTGTTGTTGATATACTTACCGCACTTACAGCACTTATTGTATTAGAACGGGAACCCTTGACGAGCATCTTCCTCAAAACATGGGGTCGCATAACACAGAACTGGTTTCCCATCCGCCGGAATCACCATATTATTGGTTTGACGATACCAATGATCGTCTCGATCATTACCTAGTGTACTGTACGTAGAGCACGCGCCCCAATATTCGTTAATCTATTATTACCCAGCGCTTATCGGGGGTGTTACCGACTACCATTCCCATCCAACCGTTGCTGGGAGCAATTGTTTCAAACATGCCAAACAATGCGCGACCTCAATAAGAGAGGGGCAGCGGCAATTTGCCTAGATTGTGTCTCGCGTCAGATACATGATCGGAACGGGACAATTGAGACCAAACCACTCTGGGTTCAATAAAGTAACCATGGTGTCTCGACATCTGTCTACCTACACGTATACTACTGTACGTGCAAGTAGGACTGTGGCATGGCATTTGTCAAACCGAAAATAGGAGACCCCTAGACAGACAATTGTGGCTAGGTACCTTGACTATATCACGAACGCATATAGGTACTTCTCTAGAGGACACCGTTGACACGTTGCACTACTGGAATGCCAATGCTAATGGGGTAGCCGACCAAATTGTCAGACAGCGGCGGTAATCTCTGTGTTCTCATGGAACAGATGCTTCCAGTCCTGCCTGAACGGGTGAAACGATCACCACGATTGCATCATGCTGCTACATAACTGTTATTACCATTACTATTCTTCCCCATAACCAATCCCCATCTGGTGGGATTGCAACAAGTCATTAGCAATTGCGTGTAATTTGCTCTAGTCTACCTATTTTACAAAGGAATGATGCCAGCTTGCATCATAATACCTACCTACCACAAGCATCCCTATCCTGCCACTAAAACAGACTAATAATACATACCTTGATGGTATACGAAGTACAAGGTGCTGGCCTGGACTGGGGCTGGACTGAACTAAGGCCACGCGCACGTATACTTCATTGCGCCAGCTCGAGCGAGGCTTGCGCGGATGCTCTAAATGTAGGTATGTAGGTACCTAGAATAGTGGGCTTAGAGTTTTAGACCTTCAGGCCGGAGAGATGGCTATCGATAGCGTTCTTGGTGGTCTCTTGGGAGGTTTAGTACTATGTATGCAGTCTAGGCTTTACTAGGAGTATGTCATTGTTGATCGCCTAGATAACGGGACCCGTTTCATTAGGTGTGTATGGAGTCGGGTGATATGCTCTTGGCGTCGAAATGTTTACCTACGGTACCTAAGTAAGTAGTATCTTAGAGTGTACGGCATTATGCTGTGCGCTAGGTATTACCGTAGGTATTCCGTCCGATATGTTAAGGCGGAGAGCACAAATATGAAGGCCCCTAACCAGGTACTTACACCATCTAATAGTATTTCCATGCCTCAGGTATTCATATATTTGGCGGCTTTGCAGAATCAAAGTATAGGAAAGCGGTCAAGACAGACTAAAACAAACTGCTGGATGAGTGAAGCAACCAAGCTGCAGGTGAAAAGGAGTTGCATACTTTTGGTGGCCCTGACGGCATCTTGAACCAATGGCCTCTGCTGCGAAGTGCAAGTGAAACCGAAGACGCTAGAAGGGGTCTTGGTCATAGACTATTTCTTATTGGCCAGTTGGCAGCGGCATTGGGTCGCGGCAACGTGTCCAGGCCTCGTTCTGTGCCTGAACGATAACGAGACCTGCTATAATCGCTGGCTAGCGTTGCCTGAAGGGTAGGGATGACCACAGCTCTGTACCTTTCCGAGCGGTCTCTCGCATGCTGCAGCTTGCCCAACACACTACCTCAGCCAAAGGTAGCTGGCGGTGTGGCGATCTTGGACTCTCGCCCCCTGCAAGCAGGCGACACTATTTGTACACGGTGCATGATCTAGCTCCATTCCTTCCCTTCCTACTGTACAGGCACAGCAGGGAGGTCGGCGCCAGCGAATCTTGTCCCTTCTACTGACTTCCAGTTGGCCCCCGCTGCAGAGTCAGAGCCGGTTGTCTCTGAATGCGCGACCCGGTCTCGCGCGGTAGTCACGGCACTGTGACACACCAACACAGCCCGGTTTCAGCAGTTCGGAAGGCTCGCTACTGTGGTACAGGCCTGTACTTGAGAACACATCAGCATTTGCCGGCGTGCCTAGCTCCGTCCTGTTAACCTCCGAGTCTTCCTCGCGTACTTCGCTACTGCTGGCGTGGCATCATTACGATGATCTTGGCCTCGGGCGCTGTCATGCTACAGTGAGCTGCACTGTTGTTCCTTCGACAACAGCTCAGGCCACACTCAACAGCGCTTCCCAGCCAGCAGGCTCTAGCCAGAATGAGCGTGACCAGTCAGTCGACAGTTGCCTTTGTTGCGTTAGTCCAAGGTCCCTGGTACTCGCTCCCTCCGCGTGCCCTTTCTTTACTGTACCTGCAATGGAACGGAATATGTACACACATGCCTACTCTACGGTACGCTAGGTACATTACGCAATGTGCAGATTACAGCATGTAGACTTTCTTATAGAAATACGTATGTACATACATACCTCCATTCTTCCTCCCCACAACTGCTCATGTGGGGTGTACATTTCTCTCTACTTGTCTACAGTATCGTTGGAGCCCCTGTTGACCTTTGTCAGTGACTTACGCTTCGTCTCCGGACCCAGCAACAAAGCAAGTCACTTCTCCCCGACTGGTCCCCTTGTCCTGTTATGGCCATGTCAGCAGCCAGATGTCTCTCGCCAGTCAGTCTCCCAGGCGGTGCTATTCGGGACCCATTCATGCTATGCCTCTTCTAGGCGGGCTCCAGTCTTGTCTGCATGGGCTTCATTGTCGCTCCCACCCAATCCAGTTGATGACCAACCCACCTCCACTGGCACCAGTGGCTAGTTCCCTAGTTCATTCGAGTGCCTTCGTTCGTTGCTAGTCGTGTACGTTCATTCGTCCCAGCTCCCGCGTTGAATCTCTTCCATCCCATCCATCCCATCCTTTTCCTACCGCTCTTCTCTTTATCGAATCCTTAGCCAGCCGACCTGTTTCCTCTTTTACCTGCCATTGTCTACCTTTATCCTTCAAATCGTCACTCTCTGCTTCCTTTCTCCCCCTCTTCGCCATCTACCAGCAGCTCAGCAGTGCTTCGGGTTCGACAATCACCTCCTGTCCCGGAACGAGAGACGCAAGCCTGACTCACCAGCTAGCCAGCCAATGCCAATCTGCGCCCTCTAATTCAGACCTGTACCTAGCAAACAACAAGCTCTCCTTCCTTTGAGTCAACGTGAAGACCCTTTTAGCAGCTCCGCTCCTGCATCACGAGCTCAACCCAAGCCATTCGTCGACTGTAGTGGCCTCTTTGTCGAAATAGCTCCTAATAATCATCCAATACTCCGCCCGTGTATTCGTAGCACCGCTGCCGCCACTTCAATCTCGAGGACATCCACTCCGATCGGATAGCGTGCTAACCACGTCACACCCGTACCGACTCCATTGCCAGCTCGGGTCCGCCTCTGAGCCAGATCCACCCTGCAACGACAGCAACGGCTACCGTAGTCTCCAGTTGAACAGGACCTGAGGAGTCATATCTACCATCGTTCGGCCCGTCGAGTCATAACTCCCATAGTCAACTCCTGAAACCGCCCGTGTTGACTATCTCGACTTGGCCCCGCCCGATCCTCACTTAGACCCTTCCGCAACTCATCTTGCGAAGAGCCGTTTCGGCTCACCTCGATCACAAATAAACGGAACAGCACACCCTCGACCTCGTGTGATCGTCTCATCGGATGAATCTTTGATCGAGTCCGTTTCGGTGCGTTGATATTGCAGGAGCTCCGCCATCGGGCCTTAGTGCCTAGCAACTGTGTTGACTTATACTCGCCGATAACACAAGCCTGCCTCTGTCACGACCGAGCAACTTGGCAACACATACTTGAGCCAAGTCGCTTCTGCCTATCACCACTTCGACACTCTTTCAAGTTTCATAAATCATACTCATGTCCTCATAACGACCTACACTTTCATTTCTCTTCGGACCCCTAGTCCACCAGTACTATTCACGATTATTTCGTTTCCATTTGTCCACATACTGAATACCCTCGATGAGCCTCTGACCGAATAACGACCTGGAGTGTTATGTTTTCTTTTCCCACTCTCGAAAACCTGTATATTGCATCTATTTAGTCACCCCGTGACACGATTATCATTTGTTTGCCCGGCCGCTCACACTCTCCATCGCTCATCAACATTTACGATTCCTTAACTCGAAAAACTTGTACACAAAGACTGAAAAAAGTAATCATATTGGTTTCCTTCCATCAGACCTTCGATACCCTCAACAAAATAGACGGTCGGGGATAAACGGGCTGTACATTTTGCTTTCATAAGTGGTTCTCACCCAAGACTCCACTTCCTCTTGCTCCACTTGAATACTCGTCTCCCGTTGAGACAGCGTCATGGAATGCCTGCGGAACAATTTTCACAATGGCGTCTTACTCGACGGGAGATTCGAGACTATCTCTCCCCTCAACCATGGTTCATTTGGATTGGTGTTCCTAGCCAGGGACTTGAAGACAAATGAGCTTGTTGCTATCAAATGCATGACCAAGCAAGCAGCCGCCAACGATGCTGGTCTCGAGTTCGCCGTAGACGACCGATCTGAAGAGCTGCTTAGTCACCGTCGTCTTGGCTCTCATCCGAACATTGTTAACTTGGTTCATTCGTTTGAGACCGATGCTCATTTCTACCTAGTTCTCGAATACTGCTCTCGTGGCGACCTATACGAGGCTATTCGAACCGGGTATGGCCCCTTGGAGACTGAGCATGTCCGCCAGTTCATGCTTCAACTTGTCGATGCTGTTTCCTACATGCATTCAAAAGGTATCTATCACCGTGATATCAAGCCTGAAAACATTTTCCTCACCGAATCTGGTGACATGAAATTGGGCGACTTTGGCTTGGCGATCACGGCTAAGTGGAGTTACGAGACGACTGTGGGCAGTGACCGATATATGTCACCCGAGCAGTACGACTCGGCTGGTGCCGGGTATTCGCCAGCCCAAGCTGACATCTGGGCTATCGGTATCTGCTTGCTTAATATTCTGTTCTCACGAAACCCTTTCACCACTCCAACTGAAGCGGATCCCCTGTTTCTGGACTTCTCGCGTGACAAGCAGTCCCTCTTTGACGTCTTCCCGTCAATGTCCCAAGATACCTATGAGGTGATTGTTCAGTGCATGAACTTGGATCCTCGCAAGCGGTCCCTTGAGGGTGCTAGGGATGCTTTACTTCGAGTCGTCAGCTTCACTACTCTCGATGAGGGTATCGATGACTTCTGCGCTACTGAGCGTACCACCCTTGCCACCGCCAATCGGGAACCTCTCCGAACCCCTTCTATTCAGAGCCCTCAAATCGACCAAGGTGCATTCCCGTGGGCTAAAGCTCTCCACGCCACCTCGGCCCAGCCAATTCGACAGCTTAGTGCCATCCCCGACAACGACAGCTACACTGAGGACTTATTCCCCAAGTCGCAGGGAACGATGGATTGGTGTGCCAGTTCCGTTTTGACACCATCGATCTCTTCTGTTCTTACATCCAACTTCGCTACTTCGGTGAATTCCCTTCGTGCCTCTCGTCCCATGGATGTCCCTAGTCGCGCTCGCGCCAGCGGCGGTCATGTTGCTGCTTCACTGCCCATTAACGTGTCTCGGCCAAAGCCAGTTTCTAACGCCATGTCTATGGTGTTTGGTCGCAACTCTGACGCCGTGTCAAAGAGCTGGAGTGATATGTGGGAAGAGGACGTCGAAGAAGAGGAGGAGGAACGCGTCCGTCAGCTCGAAGAACTCAAGGAGCTAAACAGCCGAACCTGGAGCCATGATAGCAAGTCCGATGTTGATGCGACTATCGGCCCTGAAGATCTGGTTTCGGATCAGACGCCAGCGTCTGACCAAAAATCCGATTTGTCACCCGTCATTGATGCAATTTCAGATGACATTGACAGCGACTTGGTTGCTGATGGGTTTTTCTTCCATGAACCCATCATCATCGAGAAGCCCGTGCAGTCTCCCCCTCGCTATTCGCCGCCGTCAAAGCGTCATGCCATGGATAAGTGGACCGCCTTAGGGGAGCGACGCCGGGCCTTCGCTCCAGCTTCGGAACCCAAATTGATAGATTTCAGTCCCAAATCGCGACGACAATTTGGCCATACTTTCAATAATTATGGGATCGGGATGGGAATGTGGGATAGCCCGAATCATTGGGGTCATAAGGGGGGTCGGGACCAGTCAGTATCACGCGGTTGCCCGTGGAACAAAGGCCGAGATTGGAACTGGCGCGAGAAACGCCATGATTTCGGTGAAGTTGAGTGGGTTGGCCATTGGCAAGAAGCCCACTAGTGGTTCTGTCAATACCGCCTCTTGTGGTTGAGCTCATCCTCCACACTCCCCAGGTTTTTCGTCTTGAGTGTCTGCCAATATCTTCATTTTATTCTGCCTCCTTTTGCTGTTAGCGGATTTTTTTCTTTTTTATTCTTGAGGGTGCATTGGGATGTTAATGAGGAAAGGACTTATCGGCGTGTATGGACTCTCCGCTTCTTGTTGGATCAGAAAGTTTGGCAATCGGCAGTAGACACTCAAGACATGGACCTGGTGGACGGATCTAGCTTTAACTCGCTCTCTAGGTATTAGATATTCTCCTGTCACTCAAAGAATACCAGAAGTTACCCACTCAAGTCACAGCTTGCTATGCTTATGTGATCTATCTCGACAACAACATTGAAATCGTTACGCTGGTGGCTTTCAACTCCACCGGGATCCGACCTAGCCGCCGTTGCTAAGACGTGCCTCTTGTGTGGCCTAGCGTTCATGTTAACTAGGTTGGAAGGGTTGGGTTTGGCTAATGTGGTTTGCACGAAATGAAATTCTTTTTTGAGATTGCATAACACCAATATCAATGTTTCATCATACGAATTAGTTATTAGCTTAGCAATTCAGAAACCAGCATTACGCTCTTGAATGTATTTGAGCAACCTCGATAGTGAGTTCTCCTGGTTGAGTGTGAATCATACTTGTGCCACAGGCGCCAATCGTCGAGGTTCGCCGTACTAGTTGTGTTGAGGAAGCGTAAATGGGGATGTTTAAACACAGCTCCGGACAATGCCGTCGTCCAGGATTAAAGTCTAGGTAGCGTAAATTATGCATAGAGTATTTTCGTTATTGCTCTATTTACCGCCTTTTCTTCTTGCTCCGTCTTGGTCATTTGCGGGTAACACATTTTTCACTCTTTCACTTGCATACTTTGCTACTTATCTTAGGATGACGGCTACATAACAAGCACGGGGATGAGAAACAAGTGCTGGGTGACACCTGGCAGACAGCGTGTTATTGCAAACTCTATCTAATCTGGCACTCAATCTAAATCGCATAGAACACACAAGTGTAAGGGGCCCTCTGTGGTTGTCAACTAATTATTACTATGGAAGAATGTGTGGTTGACTAGGTAGTATATAACTCGCTCTTCCTAAGTACGGCAGTCTATGGTCTTTCTCCGTGGTTGAGGACCAACGAACAAATCAAGTTTTTTACGAGAGGCGTGCGAGCATATTGCAGAAAGGGCTCTCGGCTTTGACTTCTAAGTTTCATGAATAAATAAATCACTAGTACAGTAATCGCCCTACAGCAGTAATCAATTACGACAAACCATAGAACAAAATGAACAAATCTATGACGAGGGTAGCATATTCCGGACTTCTAGTGTTATTTAGGATAGGTTTGAAAGCCTTATTATCATACATGTTGGCTAATTTAAGAATAGAGGGCATATGAAATTTAGCTCCGATATCTAGCAGAAGCCCTAACTTGGTAACCTTTTAGATTGTAATATTCAGGGCAATATCATTAGAGACGCCTTACGTTGTGTAGCCTCGTTATGAGCTACAAGGCTGCCTCCAACCCGAGTAGAAGTGAGTTTCTACCAAGACTATTAAAGACCACATGGTAGCTTATCGATACGGCTGCGAAAGAAACTTGCAGGCAAACAAGTGCCCATGGGAATTCCCCATTCATACGGCTTAGGCAAACGAGATAGCTAGGTGTGCTATGTGGGCGAAACTGCCCTCGAGGCCTTCAGGACTTAGGACGATAAAGTCTGAGTTTAAAAAAGGGCCTTAAATCAGGGAAAACGAGGAGAATCGTTTCACAGCCCGGTACTTGGTCAGGCTAGAGCCTCATACACGGATCTGTTGACATACCATACTATATGTCAATAGCGACATATCACGGTCGGACATAGCGGAGGGTGCAATGCCTTAAATTCGTATATGATACATAGTATTCTCCTTGCGGGCGAATATGACGATCAAATTATGACGCGACGTTTAAAAAACGCTCCCTTGCCTTACTATCAGGCGACGTCTTGGTACTTTATAGGCATCGTCCAAGAAGCACAAGGCACAGGCTACGGATTGAGTACGATTGCCTCGTAGTACTACCACCGCTAGTATAGACATCTGGTTTAATATTCGAGATAAATAACGTCAGGTCTTGTAAACCAAGCATCAAACAAGCCTTCTCACCTGACTTATGATTTGAGATTTCCAGTTCTAAGTTGATCGGACGTATCCGAGATAAAAGGCTCAACAATTAAACAAACCTTTGATATCTCTCTTTTACCATCGTGCAGTTCCCACGTGCGCCTTTGATCGTCTTTATTCCCTTTCAACTTCCAGAGCTTGTATCAAGTACGACGGCATAGGAACATCTTTCAGTAAGAAGTCGGCAGATCGTGACTTCTCCGAGGGCTTGCAGGGCTTCCAGGTGATAGTTAAGGCCATTTCGCTATCACCTAAGACGACCTTCGCATCACATCCAGAGTCCTATCCCTATCACGGGACTTGGCACAAGTCAGCCGGTTGAAGCGTCTATTCGACCAAGTTGATTGGTGGGTCAAAAGCAGGCAGGCAAGCCACGACAAATGAATGCCCTTCGTTCCACGGCGACGTTAGGCGAATGATCCTGTGGCGGCCGGGGGAGGTTACACGGGGCTCCATTGTCCGCCGTTATATGTTCCCTTAGTTCCGAGCCTTTTGAAGGGAAGAAGGCCATGGGAGAAAGGGCGCTCTGTAATGGAAGGCAGCAACAAAATCGCCATCCAATTGACAATCGCGTCTTTGTCCTGCGCAGTCGCCCCCTTTTATAACATTGATGGCCTGATTAGAGCAAGAAGAATGACCGCTGGTTAGTATGTGGTTCTCATAGAACTCGAACTCTTGAGCTTGCCCTTCCCCATCAACCACATCTTAATTTTTGCATCTCTGGGAGATTTTTTACTTACATCCCCTTTCGTTTTAATATAAGTAACTCTCGTTTGGTGGGCATAATAGACTTCGAAAATCCCCTTCTCTTGGGTAAAACGTCTCTCGTTACGTTGCAAGTTTTAAACACTGCGTTTTGATTAATTGGATCGATTTCGTTTGATCGGCTTTCTTGTTTCGGTCGCTCGTTATTTTAAACGGCCGCCTTCATATCTTGCTAGATGGGGGAAGGGAAAAAGGCGATATATATCCTGGGACTCGACGTGGCGAAGCCAGCATCGTCGAGCCGCCTGTGTCCGCATTTGGACGGAAGAGGAGCGCCGGCTTGCTGGGACTGTGCTGAAGAGGGGAATATCAAGACTCCTAGTTCGGCAAAGCGAGGAAGCGTTTCATCAACGTGGCATAAGTTCCGAAGAAGCTTTGCGTTGATGGACAGCAGCAA